>PVHX01002636.1:0-57466 GCA_004024805.1 Geosciurus inauris | reverse complement strand
AAGTGAAGTAAGCCAATCCCAAAAAACCAAATGCCGAATGGTCTCTCTGATTAGTGGATGCTGATGAATAAGGGAGGTGGGAATGGGAAACATAAGAGAAATAGAGAAACACTGGACATGACAGGGGGGAGGTGGGGGGCAGGAAAGGGGAATGGGTATAGTAAAGATGGTTGATAAAAAATATATATAAATATATATATATACTGTTCATTGAAAGTGCATATAAAGATGTTTAATATGAAGAAAAAAAAAAAAAAACCTGTAGCTTTGAGCCCAATCTATTAATCATACTTTCCTAAGCTCTTCAAGGTAACAAACACAGATCAAAATATCACCATTCTAGCTTATTAAACTATAATGACTTCATAGAGGATGATAATCAGTTGTCCTTAAAATAACCCGTTTGATGTGTGTGCCTCGTCTTTTCCCGCTGTCTTTGTGTAACCCCAGACTAAACAGTGTGCCAGTATTTCACAATAACACTTCACTCTAGAGTAAATTTTAAAGTTAGGCACATTTTGCTCTTTTTCCAAAGGCTCTTATGTATCAGAACAGATTGGAAGTCAGGTGCTACAACACATCTTAAGTAAGTTCCACTTTTTAATCCAAGTGTCATTTAAAAGTTCATAACCTTTTTTCCTGGTAGAAACTACTGGCTTTTCTTATACTCATTATTGTAAGTAAGTGTTACTGGAAAAAATAAAAAAATAAGATGTCCTCTGAATTTCTACACAAGAATCAGTCTGAGTGAGGGACAGCAGAAGAACAAAAAAATTGGCAGCAGAAATCCAAATGTTAGGTGTTTTTGTTTTTATGTTTTTTGTTTTTTTTTTTAACTTACATGCTTGAAATTATACTTTAAGTATATTAATGAAGATGATTTTTGCATTTCATTTTCACTGCATTTATTTCTGATTAATGCAGTTCTTATTTTTTCCATATAAAAAGCAAGAAAAGAAATAAATAAAACAAGTTTTCAGACTGATTGCTAATTTATATGAATTCATGTATTCAAATTTATGATCTTTGAATCAAACACAAGTGCTCAATGCTATTTTTCAAATCTCCAACATTATTTACATAAAAGCCTTTTTTGAAATACCAAAAGAGATTATTTGTCATTGAAGATATTTCAATAGTACCCTGATGCTTCCTGAAGATGTTTTGAAGGTATGTGAGAACAAAATACCATTTGGAAGTTAAGATGTGTTAAAGAAAAACACTTGTGAGTAGAAATACCCAAATGAAAATTTCTTAGCTTCTTAGTTTATGTCAAAGTCTTAAAAAATACACTTAAAAGATCCATTTTTATAGTTAAGAATACCAACTTTATATTAAAGAATGGTTTACTCTATAACATATGTTCTTACATAGTAATGTATTACTTGCCTCTTGCTGCTGTAACAAATTACCACAAATGCTGTGGCTTAAAACAACACAGATTGATTCTCTTATAGTTCTGGTGGTCAGAAGTCCAAAGTGCTTCAACTACCGTTGTTTTAAAGAAGGCAAGTGGACATTTTGTGTAATTTTTGTTTTAACTAATGAAGGAGGTCACACTGTCACCCACTAATACAAAATAATCTCTGAACTGCTTTCTGCTATTTGCGAAGGATTTTCTATAAAAAATTGTTTAACTATTATCAGGTTCCTAGCCAGGCATAGTGGTACATTTCTCTAATTCCAGTGACTCAAGAGGCTGAGGTAATAGGATTACAAGTTCTAGGCCAGCATCTGCAATTTTGTGAGATTCTGTCTCAAAATTAAAAGAGCTAGGGATGTAGCTCAGTGGCAAAGCACCCTTGAGTTCCATCCTCAGTATGGCAAAAACAAACACACAAACATTGTCAACTTCTTTTTTCTTCCAGTTTCCAAAATATTGGCAGTTAAATATTGGCAACTATAACATTTTAATTGTTAATATTTTTTTCTTTTTTCCCCCAATGGGGGAATGACTAACAGCTTCTCTGTATTATATTTGGACAAATAATGTTCCGTGGCCTGGATTGATGTCCTCTGGTTTTGATATTCTGATCTTCCATGTATGTAGAACTGTTTGTCTCAACTTGGGTGATTTTGGCCACCAAGGAACATGTGGCAATCTCTGCAGACATTTTTGGATATCCAGCTGTACCTGTCACTCATGCCCCAGTTGAGATTCCTTGATGCAAAATGATATGGAACTTGAGACAGAACCTGCAGAATTTCATTAACATAATGAATGGAACATATTATTTAAAAGTAGAGACTTTCATATGTAAACAAAGTTTTGAACCTTCTCAGGCTTTTCCTTTTCTCCAAACCAGTTCCTACTTTCTTTATCTCTATTTCTGGAAATATCCTACCTACTCTACACAAAATCATGTAGAAGAACTCAGAGGCATCCTGGATTCCTCTTTTGCTCATTGTTTGCCCTCAAGGCACCAGTAATTCCTGATAGCTCTGCCTTCAAAGTCTGTCCTCAGGGTCACCAGGTCTTCCCATCTCTACCAGGCCACCTTGTTTTCAGCCACTTATATCTTGCTTGGGCTCTGGAGTAGCTTCCTCACCTACCTCCCTGCCTGCTTTCTTGCTCTTGACAATACATTCTCTAGCAGCTGGATATTAGAGTTTACATGAAGTTGCATCACCCCTTACCAGGGATTGTCATTGCAAATAGAAAGGAATCCTCACATCTTTCCACACCCTACCTGATTAAGCTTCATCTCACTTAACAGACTTACCAGAAGTGACTCTATCTCCACACCCAGTCTAGTCTTCTCAAGGTCTTTAGATTCACTAAACTTGTTCCTGACATCTTGTTCCCTGCATCTACACTTGCTGTTCTTTTTACCTGGTTGATCCCACACCTCCTTCTCTACCCGCCTCAATACTAGGCATTTCCATATCGTCTCAGATCAGCAATACCTCTGACATGACCTCCTCCTAGTGACATCCCAGAAGTTCTAGAGTTGTATTTTTCCCTTAAGACTTCCCAGGATCTCAAATCATCATATATAATTTTGTACTTATTTTTACATATTATTTTTCCTTCTCTCCTGTATGTTCACAAGTTCATGAGGGCAGAGATTTAGGTTAGTGATACCACTGCATTTCTTGCATATAATTATAGGCTATTTTATAATAAGCTTTCAAAAGAGAGAATGAGTGAATTGCTAAATGGATTTAATTAATAATTTTGGGTCCCCCTTGCTCATGTGAAGTTTTCCATCAGAATAGAGTAGAGATGACGAGTTCTGTGCCTTCTCAGGTATTCATACATACTTTACATACTGGGCCTTAGTTTCTATTTTGTGCCTCAAGATTACTCTGCCAAATCATCCTGACTTACTATCTACTTTTCTCCTTTTTATCTTTCAACACTCAATTCTACTTCTATTTATCCCCCAAATAAAACTGCTTGGATGATTCTTACAAGAATATCAACAGAAAATTTCACTTGATTGTTGCATTTAGATTCTATCATAATAACCACCTCTATCTTTTAAATAACTTTTTAAAGAAGAAATTTATCTTGTCTCACTTGTGAATCTAATATATTATTGGATCCATTCAAATAATCCAGAGGTGTAGAAAATTGCAATCTGTAGTATCCTCAGCCCACCTTTTTTAGTTACCATCTATCCCTTGCTCTCAGTTAAGGCATATCAGGTCCCTGAAGGAGGGGAGTGTGTCTCTCTTGTTCCATATTGTGTTCTTGTGCTCAGAACAGTGCCGGGCATACAGTCTTTAGTAAATATCTGTAACATGAATGAGATCATATGTGGAGAGAGCAGTTAGCATGGTAT
Source organism: Geosciurus inauris (assembly GCA_004024805.1). NCBI lineage: Eukaryota > Metazoa > Chordata > Mammalia > Rodentia > Sciuridae > Geosciurus > Geosciurus inauris. The sequence continues at coordinate 53,678 of PVHX01002636.1, read as the reverse complement.
GAGATACCTGGCAGGTGCCCAATAAATGATTCATATGTCAGGGAAGAGATGTTCAATCTAATCATCTGCCTCCTGCTGGTAATGAGGCCATTTGGGGAACCCGCTAGAGACACCATCATAGAGAAAGAGACAAGCTGCAGGGAACACAGGACCTATTCCTTCCCTGGTGAGTGAAAGGTTTCTCAGTGAAACTGCTGAATGGGGCTTGTGTGGAAGATGGGTGTCAAAATTAATAACATCTTCCTAACAAAGCTTGAGCATTTAATTAAAATGAATTTACTACCAAAGCTAGGCTAAAGTATGGAGGAGCCAGAGGGAGGAGCTAAACAGTAGTGGGGTCCAGCCAATGGTACTATTAGCAAAGAAGTGCTTCTTGAGGGACCTCAGAAATCAAACAAGCAGCAGACTTCAGTGCAATGATTGAGAATTAGGGTAGGAATTGGGATGATATCTGTAAGTTTTTAAAAGTACCTGTTTGTATTCTTTTTTTTTTAATATTTATTTTTTAGTTGTAGGTGGACAGAATATCTTTATTTTATTTTTATGTGGTGCTGAGAATCGAACCCAGTGCCTCACGCGTGCTAGGCGAGCATGCTACCACTGCACCATAACCCCAGCCCCTGTCTTGAACTTTCTATTTAGAGTAAGGAACATCATTCCATTCTCAATATGACAAAATATAGGAGTGGTTGTATCTTATTAAAAAAAATGTAACTAACACATAAATTTGCTTCCATAAGCACTGGAATATATCAGCTAAGTAAAATAGCTATGGATTAAAATATATTAATAAAATATGTTAAATATAAGTATGAACTATGGATAAATACATTCAATAACATGAAAACAATTTAGTATACTAATGTATATGGATAGTGCCTATTTTACACCTACCCATTATAATATGAACTGTTGAACATCACAGTAAGTGAACTGGATTACAAAAGAAGAGTTATATAACATGGTTATAAATTCTTATCCGTAAGTATTGGGGGGCATCCTTTATGAATCTAATGTGGTCTTTAAAAAATTACCCCTTTTCAAAATTTTAGACATGTTAAAACACATTTTTGTAAGAAAATCTAATATATGTACACACACTGGGAAATATTCTAATATAATTTTCAGATGGGTTCACTTTTCAAATTCCTATTTCAAGGAAGCTATGAAGTTAACAAAAGATATATTTTTTTAATTTAATAAAAGAGTATATGATAGACTCAAAAATTGGTGATGTCTATGTTAAGAATCCAGTCTTCTGTTTTTTTATAACTCAAAAAACATGTATTTATTCAGAATCATCTTGTTCTTAGTGGTCAGTAACAACTAGCAGCTCAAAGAGAAAGATGAATTTTATGTTATCACGGGAGTTCTAAAATTTTGTTTGAAAAGTTGTAAATTTAGTGTTTGTAATACTGGAAGAAAATTATAAATACTCCCTTTTTTACATTGTCTTTGAGATAGAATCTTTACAGATGATACGTTGGTGGAGAATGAATAGCTTGGATGCTCATACCCATAAGTGACTCTAGGTGACTTAAATGGCGGTAGCATTCATAAATAGAGCGAGAAGGTGGAGCTGGTATCAGAGGGAACATTGCAAATTTGGTTTGAGAAGCATCAAGTATTAAAACCAAGAGGCAATTGGAAATATGAGAGTTTATCCTTGGGAGAGTGTTTATGCTGAAAAGAAGAAGTTGGTATTTGTCTAAAGAAAAGGTGATGACAGGAAGAGCTTTGGAAAGGACAAGTTTGCAGAGTGACAGGAGAGATCAAAGAGAAGAGAACCAGTGCTATGATTTGAATGTTCATGTTCCCTATAAATGTTATGTTGAAATATGAGCCTCAGTGTAAGAGTGTCATTAGGTGGGGCCCTCAGGAGGCAATTAGGCTTGTAAGCTCCATCCCTATAGGTAAGATTAGTTAGTGCCCTTATAAAAGGGTATGATGGAGCAACTTTGGCCCCTTTTGCTCTTCTGCCTTTTAAGGACACAACTTCTTTTTCAGCCCTTGTGCCATGTGAGAACACAGCATCTAACGTACCATCTTGGTACCTTAGGGTCCAAGGCCAAAGCTGCCAGCAGCTTCATCTTGAACTTCTGGGCCTCTAGAACTATGATAAATAAATTTATGTTGTTTATAAATTAGCCAGTCTGTTTTTTTTTTTTTTTAATAGTATCACAAATGGACCAAGATAGGCATTCTTGTGATCTTAGGTAAAAAATACATTTAGGAAAAGCAAGAATGGAGGTCAAAGAAAAGAAAAGAAAAAACAGAAAAGCAAGTCTAAAGCAGACAAAAGTCGGAATTTTTCACAATTGGGACCCAAGAGAGTAGTCAAAAAGAAGCAAGAAGGACTGGAAATATGTGTATCTTTCAAACATAAAGAGAAAAAGAATTTCAAAAGGGAAGAGGAGGTTGATGGTATCAAAAGCCAGCCCATCATCCCCCAGGATTCCTTGCTGTTCTTTGCTTATCAGCTACTGTCTTCAGAGTGCTGGAATAATCTATGAACTTAATCTGGTAGTGATACAAATTCATTTCTCCTACCCTAAAAAGAATGGTTGTGGGGCTGGAGGGTGGTATACTGGTGAATAAGGCATATTTTGTTTGATAGTCTTTTTCCCTTTGGACGATCATTTTTCCATATTTTTTTTAAGTCATTGCCAGGACTCTAGAAAGAAATCCACATGTAATTATCTCTTTGGAATAATGGGTGCTCACAATTAATATTGGACAAAAGATTTTTGTTGGAAAGTTACAGGATTTAAAGAATAGCATCTTTGCTCTGCCTGGCACATGCCATATGGGTATGATTGTGACAAAGCATCTAAATTTCAGTGGACACTGACGGCCGATATTGAAATGACATACGATAGTTTGAGGTCAACATATGCTTAAAAATAGTAGACTTAAAATCTCGGTCGTCTTAAGCTAAACTCAAGATTTGACTATATTGGCATGTAAGCCAGTTCTCTCTGATCACTTAGAATGACTTAGCATAAACTCGATGCATGAAGTTGGCTTACACAGACTCATGGAGAATGGCACTTCTTTCTGGAATTTTTATTTACAGTCAGCTAGTTCAAGGTGTGCAATCTTCAAAAAAACTTCCTTTTCATTGTTATATTTTACTACAGATTTTTCTTTCCAGCACCTTAAATCTGTCATACTTTCTTTCTTTCATACTTCCTTAGATAAAATCCAAATTCCCCAGGAAGTTTTGCAAGATTGCCAAGCTTACTACAGCCCTGGGTGTCTGCCTTTCTATCCTCTGTCCAATCTGCACTTCTCGGTTTCCATACCCAACAACTTTTTATTTAGTCACAAAGCTAATGCACAATCAGAGTAAAATTTTAGGAAAAGCAGAGCAAAGGAACCAAGCACCAACAGATAAATGGCAGGATGTCTAGAAGGAGACTTGCTGGATCAAAGGGTATGCAAGTTTTTTACAGCTTTTACACTGCCAAATTGCCCTGTAGAATGGCTCTATTAATTTACACTCTGCCAAGATGGTTAATGGACTGTAGTGTAATTGTCTGTTTATCTATCTGTTCTCCTTATTAGGTGATAAGCTCTTCAAGGACTTTTTAATTTCTCAATCCCTAGCATCTAGCATTTATCCTCACACAGGAAGCATTCATTAACCCATTTCCCTTTCCTACATCTAAATTCTTTGAAGTTTTAAACAGTCAAGGTAATATTATCAGATATACAGATGAAGAACTTATAGGCAGTGGCTAAATGTTCCAGAATTTCTCCCCAATACTCAACACACTCAAACTCTTCTATAAAGTTTAATGCCTACATTTTAATTTGCCTAATGTAGTCCTTAATAGTAGGTTGTTTAAGATAAGCCTATAGCAAGTACTATTCAAGTGAAACTAGCACTGAAAATTGAGTTGTATAAATGTAGGGGTGGTGTATGGATATAGATATTTTAAATAAATATTTTCCAAAATCCAACTATATTTGTAAATGACATTGCAGTAACTTCCTTCAGGGTGAAAATTTTGAGAGCACGTTGCTATGGTGATCACTTTTTTAAATGTTGTGTAAGATTTTAGTTTTCTTTCTGAGCCAAAAAAAAACCCTCAAAATTCACAAGTCATGTGCCTACTTTGTGAAATCTTTAGTTATAAAATAAACATTATGATGTTTTTCATTGAAAAAACAAAGGCTTATAAAGATCCAAGATTATTTACTTAAAGCATTACTGGAACAATTACATATATTTCAAACAAATTCATATTTAGTAAGGACACAAAGATTTAATGAAACACAGGCAATAGACATGTTACCTTTCATGTATTTTACAAAAAGAAAGACATATAAAGTGATTGGTTAAAAAATATAGCAAGACAATTGCTATGAAAGAGATTAAAAACAAAATTCTATGGGGGAAAAGAGGAGAAAACAGCTCACATTGAAGTCCCGTTGAAACATTAGTTCCATTTGGAAAATTCTTCTAATGATCCCACCTAGGGATGATGCTCTTAACTATTTCAGTATTTATCTGCACCTTTTCTTACGTGAAAAAGATTTACTGGGCATCTGCAATATTTAGGTACATAAGTGTGGACAAATAGTTCAAGCTGGTAAAGAATTTTAATGTCTTTTCTTATAGATTTTATATATAGAAATTCAAGTTTAAGCCAGGCGCAGTGGCGCAAGCCTGTAATCCCAGCACTTTGGGAGGCTGAGACAGGAGAATCGCGAGGTCAAAGCCAGCCTCAGCAATGGCGAGGTGCTAAGCAACTCAGTGAGACCCTGTCTCTACAGAAAACAAAATCAGGCTTGGGATATGGCTCAGTGGTCGAGTGCCCCTGAGTTCAAGCTCCAGTACCAAAAAAAAAAAAAAAAGATATTCAAGTTTAGTCCATGCTTTATGTTTACATATAACTTGTGTGTATATAAATAATCATTAAAATATTTCTTGTTTTTATTAGTTACACTGTGCTTAACAAATATTTGTTGAATGAATAAATGATTGATAAATAATTTATGCTTTTAAGTTTTCATAGAGAGCCAAGTTATATTATTTGCAAAGCAATGAATCTAAATCACAATCACCTGACATTCGAAAAATAGTTCAGGGGCTACAGGTGTAGCTCAGTTGCAGAGTACTTGGCTAGCATGTGTGAGGGCGAGTTCCATTCCTAGCAATGCAGGGGGAAAAAATTGGCAAAACTGTACTTGGAACAAAATCAAATGAGGGGTAAAAATGGTTCAAAGGATTAAAATGATTAAGAAAGAGTTAAAGAAACTTCTTTTTTTCCTTAACAGTAAGACATTGATTAAAAACATGTATCTAAACAGTGTCTCTACGGTGTGTTTCACTATTGGCTATCTCAATGGAATGAAGAAAATATATTCTTAGTACTAATTGCTATCATGGGTGTGCCTACCCAACTAAGACATGTATTAGACATTTAAGTGTCCTTGGTAAAATGTATCAAGTTGCCATTTCATGAATGAAATAATCAAAATTAATCTCCAATAATATTTTCTTACATTAATACTGGAATATTTGTGCTATTATGATACTAATGTAATTTTTGTATAAAGCAAAATAACAGCAAATATTGAATCACTATTCAATTCTTTTAGAGACAAGAGAAAAGTTCCAAGGCACTTATTTAGACCAGATGAGGAAAAGATAGAATGGGAACATTAAGTAAAATGAAGAAGAAAAAGTAGTCCAGCCCCAAAAAAGTGGAACAAGAAAAATAGATTTTTGCTAGTGATGCAGCTAATTGTTAAATTCACAATTCACCTGGATTTTAGTCATGAAAAAATACAGATAATACATTGCTTTTTTTTCCCCCATTTCTGAGAACATGTAGAAGCTGCTGCTCAGCTTCTTTAATTGGAATATTATTGAAATAGCTATCAGTGCATTCTCACAGAATGAGTAAAATATTAAATTTAAATGAAATAAAAATCAGAGCTATGCCAAAGTTTTGGGGGTTTAAATTGGCAAAAGTGTTCAAACTGCCAGCATCAACACATTTTATGCTTACAGTTACTCTGGCTTTTAGAATGTGATCTTGTTTTATACTTTAAAGAGTGCGGTTAGAATAATTGGAAGACTAACTGGAATGGCAGTGATCCTATGAAAAATCACAGAAATCCAAATTTAAAGATTAGGAAATTACAAAGAGCTTTTACAAGGCAGTGGTGGGGTGCCTAGGATCGTCAGAGTTCTATTTTTTTCTGAAGAGGTGTTGAGTGGTTACCCCCAGCAGAGGTCTGCTGGCTGTTTCTTGCTCTGTTGAGTCTGGCAACCAAAAAGCTTTTGGGAAGCCTCTGGCCTGAGGTGCAAACGTCTTATTCTGACCTTGGAAAGTTTGACTATGTTGAAACATTATGTAGATTCTGTCCCTTATTCTGAAAGATAGCTAGGAGAACCGGGGTGAAGTGGATTGCCTGTTAACACTGAAGCTGATCTCTCTTCTGTAGTGTGATTTCTATGTGATTTCCAGCCTCTTAACACTGATTGACAGGTGTGCAATGACTTCATGAGACAGTTTGATATTCATACGTTGACATTTTGAGCCTCTCTTGTCATTTTTTTTTTGCTTTTACTTATTTTTGCCCCAATACTTTTTCACTAATAAAATTTAGAATATTGGAAATTAGATTCTCAAACTTCAATTCTAGTCAGTCCATTATGTTACCTGAGAAAGTACAGATTGTATGATTAATTTTAAATTATACTTTCTTTGATGGATGTGAAATATATGCTTCTAACTAATTTTTTGAATCACTGAATCACATTTGAAGTTAATTGCCTAAGAAATTTAGTGTACGTTGACATGGTATGTGCATGATTCATTCTTCTTTTTAACTAAGAATAGTAATAATACATGTTCCCAAAAAGGTGAAGCAGACTACCAATAACACATTCTCGATTTTTGTAACCATAGTTTTAAACATGATGAACATAAACAGGGTAACATGTAGAGGTTGAAATGTATTTGGTTTAGAATGCAGCCATTCAATTCACTAAATATAATTGTATTTTTATTTTTAACCAGAAAATAGAATTAGAAGAGAACACCAAAGTAAAAAGTAACAATAATGAAAAAAATGCAGTTAGAATAAATATAGTCAAGAGGTTTTCCAGCATGACAATCCGTTAGTAACTTTAGAATTTAAGTATATATGTGAAAAAAATCCACTCTTATGATTCAAATTGTTAGGAGTTAACTAAAATAGAAGATTATGGAATTGAACTGTAGCTAGTAAACACAGATTTCACCCACTAGAAATATTCATAATTTGAATTTTATATGATTCTGTCTTACACGCTGTTTGTCTTACATGCTGTCTGCATTTAAATACCTCCCGGGGGTACAGAGAACCTCTTCTCAGGGAAGAAAGCAGCATTGACCTTAGGAGTAAACAGATAATTGGGAGAAATTATAGCAATTCACCAGTGATCTTTCTAACACATCTTTCACTATAATGAACGAGACTCTGAGATGCTGGTGACCATATGATGTGATTTTTGAATCTTTCATTTATGAAATGAAATGACCTCACTGAATTCACTATAGATAGGTTGATGAAGCCACATTCCACTTCTAGGTGTAATAATTAGTGGGTTCTTCAGTGTATGGAACTAAGAAAATGGCAGTTGATATCAGACAGTGAGATTTTCTATCTAAAACCAATAATGGATTATTTCATGGATGAATATAACTGGATATAACTAGCAAGATGACCCCCAGGACAGTCTGACTATTGGTTTGTGGTTCATGGTCAGCAGTGAAACCAGGGGCCACTCAGTGACATGATTCACATGCCCTACATAAAGCCACTGACACCAAAGCAAAACCAAGCATACTATAAAACATCTCATGCCCTATGAGTTAACCCTGCAAAGTCCTTTTTGGTTTTCTGTTCCTTGGTTTCACATATTTTGGCATCTATTGTACAGATAAGGCTGACCAGAGAAGGTGGAATATTTAGTAAGGGGATTTTGCCTGATCCACTTCCAATCATTTGTGAAATAGAAGATATTAACCAGTTGACTTAATTCTATGCAGCCTGTTTTATATAACATGCAAATGTTATAAAGATCTAGAAAAGATCTGGAATAGAGCAGTCATTTATTTTTCTTCATTGAGCGTAATATTATTCAAGACCACTAAACAGCCTACCTGATAATCATAGCATGACGATCATCATTGACTTCTTCAGATGCCTATTATCTCTCTCTTAGGTGAATTGTCCCTGGGCAAAAGATCAGGAAGATGAAAAACAGTATAAATTCCTGTATAGAAGGCTGTTTAGTTATTGGAAACACTTCTTCATTATCTGATCATGTGACTAGACTGATAATTAATCAGACTGTAGGCTGATAATTATGTAGGCTGATAATTAATCAGACCATTTTCCATCTGAAGACCAGAATTCTCCCTGGGCCTCGTCTGTGGGACAGTACATTCTTCTAACAACACGCTTTTGGTCTTAAGTTTCTTCTTGAAGTTGACATAAACATAAAAACTATACAACGTTTAATCTTTCCTGGAAGAAATACTTATATTTTCAGAACACATAGCCCCTAATTAGAGTAAATTACTCCTGATGGAATACACATTCTGCAAAGGCAGGAAAGAAACCAAATTTAATTTCCCAGCGCCATAGGGAGGTCTTGACTATTCAGAAACTGTCTCTAAATCTTAGGAGTTATGCTTTCAAGGGCTAAGCTAATAGAACTGAGCAGGAAATAAGCCTGATTAGCATTTTGTAAGTAATTTTGAGCACAAAAGATATATTTACAATAATAGCCTAGACTTATCATCTACAATTGAACCTGACACTAGTAAAAAGAAAAAACTAATTTGAATCCATTAAAATGACATCAAATGAATTATAATATAAATTTTCTTGTACACTGCTTATCACTTTAATTTTAAAAAATATGGTGGGTATCTCTAGATCCTAATAAGGTGAATGGGTTAGCGTTGATTTGGATGACTTATAAAACATTTATGTACGTGTTATTCATTTGTTAGTCTAAGTTTATAACACAGCTTTCTCAAGGCCCCTCGCTGTAATGCAGCCTGTCAATTGCTACTATCTATAATACAGAGACCTGGGGGAACATATTTTTTTCCCCAAACAATTTACAAGTATAACATCTAGCTTTTTTACCAGAAATTATTTTTGCATCCTTCAACTTGGCACAGGGTATTAGAAGTAATTGTGTGGTTAGAAATATATAGATATTGCTACTAAATGTGAAACTAATAACCATGTTATGCACCAGGTTTGGCATGGAAACAAGATTTTAATGGAGCTATGGTTGTAATCAAGAAAACAACAATTAAAAAACTCTTTTTAGTATAATTTTAACATAGATTTTCCTCCACATTTATAATATGTACTAGATATCACTAAGATTACACTACTCTCATGAGTATTTATGATAAACAAAAGCGGTCAGTGCAATGTCAAAAGTGTCCCTTTTTTCCTGACCCCCTTGGGACGGATTGGCCATTTGATAACCACTGTTCACTTCTGTCTTGCCTAAGTATTTGCCATGGCCACGTGAAGTTGCTCTTCTGAACCGTGATGGGTGATTCTTGCTGGTACCTAAGGGTAACTGGCAGAGTCTTTATTTCTACCGACAAACCATTCATCTCACTTTTTTGAAGAAACCAATAATTCAGTGAAACTCATAAGACAGAACCATAAAATCCTGTAGAAACATCAAATTTATAGAAAAAAATGCTAGGCAGGAGGAAAAAAAATAGATGTCTTTGAGAGAGAAGCGAAAGCATGTGGAAACTGAGATGATTAATGTGAAACCAGTTCTCACTTCGGTGACCAAAGTGTTTTGACATATGCTGGCTGTCTGTCTTGCAAAACTAGGCATCTTATGACTCCACAGTCTGTGTCCCAGATATTTGTCATGGCTCCTGGTGGTTTCTATGCCAACAGTAGATTATGGTATTGCACTGGAACTAATCTCTCCTTTTTCCAAACTACCAGGTTGTGATACTCATACCTCCTTTTTAGCTCTGAACTCTGTAGGTTTAAGTGGCATCTTTAGTGCACATGCTCCTCTGTGCTGTAGACTGTTAAGATAAGGAGCTATGCATGACTTCATTTACCTTCAGGAACTTGTTTGCTCTATATGATCAATAAATATTTGCTGATGATTGGGTGACTGGGTTTGTGGGTCTAGTTTTGATTCAAGGATGGATACATGAAAGTTGTTATATTGAGTGCTTTAAAATAATTCTTTTATTGATACCTAAAAGAGCACTATAATTGGACAGCTCTTCAATGAAAACTTGGGCTATGGATCAGGACTATTTTATTTTTCCTCTATAAGCTCATCTGTGTGTATAGGCTCTATGTAAGACATCCTTTGGGAATTTATACCAGACTACTTAATAGATGCCACATTAGAAGTGAGGCTAGAAAGCACATTACACGTGAATTAGTGTTTGAAACTAAATTTTACTTACATTTTTGCTTAGAAAATGTTGTGGGAGATAAACTTTTCTTATTATTTTTCTCTTCTGTATAATTCCCCCCACCCTTTCTGGAATTGTATTTCTCTAATTCAGTACCAATAACAGAGACAATTTCTTGAACACTGATTTATTTCTGTTATAATTTATTTCTATAATAAAAAACATGAAATAACACAAAATCTAAAATTATTGGTGGGGCATGTGGACTCTGTTAGTGAAATTGATCTCATTAGACCCTGTGACAGGAAGTAGGGCATGTTAAAAGATACAAAACAGAGGAAAAACTCAAATATAAACCTGTCAGCAGAAATATAAATGTGTTGTTTTAAAAAAACACTAAAATATAAAAAAGTACACACATATATATGTGACAACATACATGTAATATTTTTGCAGTGGTGGGGTTCAAACACAGGACCTTGTACATGCCAGGCAAATAAGTTACTCTATCACTGAGCTATATCCCTAGTCTAAAACTAATTTTAACTAAAAAATCCTAAAATACAAAACATTCCCCTATGGCTAATGATAATTACACTACACTTTCCATTTTACTGTCTTGCTACCTTATTATCCACAGTGTACATTGCTATGTGTATTTCATTATTCAATACATACTTAAATTAGAAATCAGAGAAAAGCAAATTATTTTGCTGCTGTTACTTTGGTATTTTATGCCCTGAGTCAACTGCCAGCAAGAATTTTTCCCATTTAGTTTCAGATGCAGGTGAGGTTACTTTGTTTGGTTTCCATTCTGTATATCTCTATTAACATCTGAACCTCAGGAGAAATTACCTTTAAATTGGCAGTTGTACCCTGCCTGTGCAATATGCTGAGTCTCCTTCTCTATTGCCCTTCATCCATCAGAGAAAGCTTTGCTAAACCCAGTACCCCCTGCAGAAATGCAGCTCCAGTCACCAGCTGTTCAAGGCAATGGACTGGAACTGTGGACAGACTCTAGGAATTTGGTCTTTATACAATTTATTTAAGATGAGATGCTTCTTGAAGACATGTACACCTTGGGCAAAGCTAGCCAACTGTCTATCTTTATCATCTATCTATAGCTATCTGTTAGTGTGTGTGTGTGTGTGTGTGTGTGTGTGTGTGTATCTAAGTGAGGAGAATTATCAAAGTAAAATAAATATAAATTAACTTAGATAATTTCATATTTACTTTGATAATCTAGATTGCTATCAGTATGTGTGTATGATATATATTTATATATTTATGACAGATATAATAAGCCATCCCCACACTTGGAAGAAGTATATTTGTAAATCACATTGATATCTGGTCTAGAATGACCCTGGACATGAAAAGGCCTGAAATAAGCATTATGAAAATATTTATAGTGATAATTTCCTACCTGAGTAGAAGGGTTATGATAACACTTTGAAAATCAGAAAGCTATGTTCTTGCCTCATTTCTGTGTGTGTGTGGCACTGGGGATTGAACTCAGGGGCACTCTTCTACTAAACTCCATCCCCAGATCTATTTATTTATTTAGAATTTTATTTTGAGGTAGATTCTCACTAAGTTGCTGAAGCTGACCTCAAACTTATAATCCTCCTGCCTCTGAAAATGCTGGAATTATAGGTGGCACCATCATGTCTAGCTCTTACCCATACTTTCATGACCTTTCTAAATACTACTACGCAAGCACATTTGGATTTAATAATCAGGAAAATAAAACAAATATTTTGTTAAGACATATCTGAAGCTGAGCACTGGTCATGTGATCTGTTTCATTTTGCAAATATTTTTATTTCTATGACTTTTATTGGTGCATTATCATTATTTATAATAGGTAGATTCATTATGCTATATTCATGCATGCAGAGGGCATAATTTGATAAAACTCATTCCCCTATAACTTCCCCTTTCCCCCTTCCTTGAGTCCCTTCTTCTACTCTACTGGACTCCCTTGTACTGTTTTTAAAATTAGTACTTATAATTATACAAAAAGTAAGATTTACTATGGTTGCAAATACTTATTTGCCTGTCTTAAAATCCATTTTGTCCTTTAGTTTTACCAATAGTTAATTAATACTAATAGCTAAAAGAAAATAACAGACACCTACGATTGCAATCACCATGTTGTGCCTAACATAGCACTATTATATTTATATATGTGTGATAATATGTATATATAGCATTTGTTATATATTCAAGCAATATAGATATAGATATCAAGAAACCAATACCAAAGAGTTCATTAGTAATCTGCTTTAGTAATCTGCTTTCTTCACTCATATTACTAACATCTTTTTATTTTCACACATTAAAACCAAGATTGAATGGTGGCTCTTTCTTAAACTCTGTACAGTGTTGTAGTGGAGAGATGTGTTCTTCCTAAGTATTAACTGGATAATAAGCCGTTTCTCTTTGCTCTTCTCATAAACAACACTCTGATAATCATGTGCAAACATATTTAACATATTTGTAGTTGTTCCTTTATGAAAATTTTCTAAATGTAAATTTTTAAGTGTCAAAATATATACTTTTTAAAAGTTACTTTTTTCTTTTCTTTCTTTCTTTTTTTTTTTTTTTTTTTTTGGTACTAGGGATTGATTTCAGGGACACTAAACCACTGAGCCACATCCTCAGCCTTATTTTGTGTTTTATTTAGAGACAGGGTCTCACTGAGTTGCTTAGCATCTCACCATTGCTGAGACTGGTTTTGAACTCATGATATCCTCCTGTCTTAACCTCCTGAGCTGCTAGGATTACGTGCCTGTACCACCACACCAGATTTCTTAGAAGCTTTTAATGCATATTGTCATATTGCTCTTCAATATCATGTGAGATACCAAAAGCTTTTGCCATTATTAACCATTAAAATTCTTTTGATTTTTGTCAATTTGTGGAAAAGCTGTCTTGATTTAATTTGCTTTTTAAAAATTAGTGGTGATGTAGAAATATCCAAAATAGTCTACTAATGCTTCTTTTTGTTTTATTAGTAAATTGAGTTCATTAATTTGGCTATAATGTCACATTTTACCAACCACAGAACCATTAGGTCCTTTTCTAGCCCCTGTAAAATAAGTTCTTTCACATACTCTATTTTTGCAGTGAACAAAAGTAAGTTGAACAAGTTGATAAGTTGAACAAGGTACAAGTGTTAATTTATATTTATGTTTATTCTGAATTTATTTTACTTAGATAATTCTCCTCACTCATTTAATTACTTTGAAATGCTTTAGTACTTTAGGGATTCTTATTTATTAAATAGATTGCCTCTCACTTTTAACTGCATGTATTGTTCAAATTTGACAAGCACTTTTTACAATTGATATAAAGTTGAACAGCACATCCACAGGCCAAGCTCTCTTTATAATCTCTTCAAGGGTGGCAAGGCTATTTTCCAACTCTTATTTTCCAAACTTTGAATCTACCTGCTACTGTTATTGTTCTCCAGCTGATGTTTCTCCTACTCACCCACAAGGATCTCATGATAAGCATTGTCAACTGCCAGGTTGAAATCAGTGCCTGATGGAAAAAGGATTCAACAAAAACATCAGACCATCTGGGCCTTCCTCTCATTTTCACTCTTTATTAGCTGCTTAATTTTCTTGTAGAGATTCCATTGTCATCTCTAAAATATAGACTGCCTTTCATTTATTTTTCTAGGATCTTTTATTTTCCTATCAGAACACCTCAACCCCACACCCCGCCCCCAAATCTGGGATATAGCTCTCTTGTAGAAACAGCTGAAGTAACCATGACTTCCTTCCTTTCCCTCAGTCCTTTTACCTTTCCTCCATCAAGACATCTGTCCATGCACCATATAGGTAAATATCAGATGCTTCAGACAGGGGAGATGATGGCAATGACCATTCTGATGACAATAATGATGATGATAATGATGATGGTGATGAGGAGGAGGAGGAGGAGGAGGAAGATGAAGGTGCTTATTAGCTGCCCTACACAAGAAGACAAGCTCATCTCACACTGTGGTTCACTGCAATTATACCATCTCTACAATCATCCATTGAATTAATATTTGTATGTTTTTTCTGAAGATCTAAGCTTTTCCTGAATATGTTTTCCCCTGGATTTCTGGATTTAGGGTCCTCTACAGGAATGCCTGTCCAATCATAGCTCTAGTTTGCTGCACAGCCTCAGTTTTTAAGCCAAAGAAGAAAGCCAGTCTTACATTTTTAGAACTTAAAAATAAAATAATTCTGTATAACCTTTAGCTATCGACAAAGGTGAGATTTGTTATTATGAGGACACAATTTCATTTCTATGAATATTGCAATCTGTAGTTACTTCAGGCTCTGAAAGAATTCCAAAGGGAAAATTCTGCACTAAAGGTCCTAGTGGCTTCCCAGGGGATTAAAGTATTTATAGCCTCCTGAGGGGATTGTGTTGCAGAGAAGAGCTTGTATTTTCTTAAATTAATTCTTTATTTTTTTAAGCTCTTTATAGCTGAAGCTCATGTATCTCCTACAGGCTCTTTGGAATACTTATTTTTTTGTACATACATTATGGCATGGCAAATTAAAATAAATGACTGTGTAATGTAGGTAAATGTATTTCATGTATTTATGAACAGTTGGGTTAAACAGTTTTGATCAGGGTTGCAAGATCACCGGTGCATGCTTACTTTAGTATTGACTCATAGCACCCAATTTAGAGAAGACCCTTGGTGGTTTTTCCATAATCTGATAAATATGTTGCTTTTACTTGCATTCACTACAGTATCATAGATGGAGAAGAGAAAATGGCTATCAAAGATCACCAATTTATGTTAAGGCAACAGTATTTAGGAATGAGCATAAAAATTCAAATTGAGCCCCTGTTTCTTAACAACTAATATCTAAAGTGTTGTTATCTTCGTTTTCCATTTGAACTCCCAGTTTTTGATTTATGATAATCTCATTCTGAAATACTTATTTCTCAGCCATCCTTTGGGTCATATTTTAAAGTTACTAAATGCATATGGAGCAGTTTATAACCTCCATAATGTTGAGAGAAAGCACTTTCTCTTTTAAGACATACCCTTCCACACCATCATCTCCCAGCAAAAATGTATGTATATAATGTCAGTAATGTTCACACAAGAGTTTTTACTATGAACCTGGCATGAATCGGAGGCTGTGCTGTGCAGTCATCTGTCAAGCTTTATGAGGTAAATAGGTTACAGAAATAGAGGCACATTACAAACATAATGTCTCCTCCAGGAGTCGCTTCGTACAGGCTATCAATGTGCTTGGACTCTAAAGAATTCTTTAAATTAAATGGAAACCTTGCTTGGGAATGGATTCAAGTAAAAAAGAAGCAATAGAAAATACATTTTAATTTTTAGTATTTTTCCTTGGTATTTTTTCACATCTACCGCCACCCATTTAATGGCAAGTACATTTATATAAACCATGATGTTTTCAGAGTTGTTTAAATCTGGCAATATCTTCTTGTTCTTTTTTTTTTAAATGAAACCAACTAACTAATCTGAACTTGGCATGCTGCCTTAAAGATAATATTATGGAAGAGTAACTGGGTATTACTTTTCTGAAAGAAACGACTCTCTATCACAACATAATCACCTGCAGGAAGATCTGATGAATGGATTCAAGTTTGACTTTTGTACCCAAACTTTCTACATCTTATCAAATGCCCCAAGAATAGCTTTAAGAGGAGAAATAAGTTTATTTGCCATTAAATGTATGAAACACATTTCCCCCCTGACAAATACGGATAAATATTCAATAGTAGGAAAAAAGTGTATTCCAAAGAAACCTTTTCTTTGCCTCTCAATCAAGGCTTCTTTATGGGAATAATCTCCACATAAGTTGAGTTTTAAATAATAATAAAAAAGAAACCACAGTTTTTAATCTTTAAAATTATTTTAGATCCAGATCATTTCTTGCTTGTTTATGAAATCAAATTACTACTATAAACTTCAATAAACAAGAAGGGAAAATATAATCCCCTAAACATTTACCCTCCCCAGTGAACCAAATTGTGTAGCAGTGGCCAGTGTTAGAGCATTTGTCCAGCACACACAAAGCCTGAGTTCCATCCCCAGCCCCACAATAATAACTATAATAATGATAATAATATATTTAATACCATTAATATTGTATTAATAATTAACATTATCATTGTCATTGTGTAGCAGGAATAATGTAATTTGATTGTAAATGCTATTGCTAGTCTCAATAATAGCTACCTATACATATAATCATTTAAATTGAGTTTTAAATAAGGCAGAAAGACCAATGTACTTTTTTCTTTAAGCTTTGTTTAATTGATACTGAAAGAAGCAAAATCTATGGTTCCTCTTAGTCTCTTATTCGTATATCAGGTTCATTCTGTATGGGTCATTACTTGCCTCAGCTCTCTTTAAAATCCAAGAAAGCAATTGAAAATATAAAATGAATCTTGGAAATTCAAAACAAACAAAAAAAGAAATATAAGTATCTCTAGACAGCTCTATCATGGTCTAATGTTTATTTAGAGCTCATGACCAGTTATTGAGTCTATTATAGAGCAAAAGTTTAAGATTTCTCATTCCTATGTACAAGGTTTCCTTGTTATTAAAAATTATTATTCCTCAAATATAAGTTGTGTTCTTTTTTTAGCAAAATCATGTTTTCCTATTAAGAAAGCACACAAAAGTTGAAGGTGTAACCACAGCATATCTCAGCTAATAAATGATTTAAAAAGTGAGTCTCTTCAGATTCATAATAGAATTTTACATCCATTTTTCTCTGAAATGTTGGAAGCAGATGCCCATGTGTTCCAGATTTATGATCTACCTTATTAAGTGGTAGCACATCTGGCAGTGGCTCCTTCATGATGGAAAACGTTCAGCTGAGACACTGTCTTCTGTTCCCTCATCCATTAAAAATCATCCACCAGGATGGAGACTCAGCCGCCAGATGATGGGACATCTTCACGTGGTACATAAAGTGACAGCCTTGGAAAATGCTTAATAGGTACCTTGTCAGAAACTTCCTCATCTTCCTTAATGTACGTATTTCTTTATATATTTCATTATATTTTCCCATTCTCTATATCTCTTCTCACTTTCCTTGTCAAAACTTCTCTCATTTCTCTTTTAATGTATTTTGTTCCTATATTTCACTATATCAGCCCCATATCTATCCTTGCTTTGCTTTCAATAATCTAATCTAAAACTGTAGCAATCTTTTCACACAATAAGAGGAACACAAGAAACATGGATGGCACAGTGGTGGCTGAGGGAGAGTTTCTATTATCCAAAAAGAATATTCTTTGTTGATGTACTGTAATTTTTTTTAAAAAGTACAAATTGGCACTTCAGACTCTTGACCTCTAAAGGTGATGCAATTAAATTAATATTTGGAGATTTGTGAATGGCTTATTGAATCATATGGTCATATTTCCTAACGATGACATAAGTTGGAGTCAAGTGCCCATTTTTGTTCATTGAACCATCATTATATCGATTGGCACCATGTTGACACCATAATAACATAATGGACATAGCAGTTGCGCACACAACACGCTTACTGTTCTTATGGGCTTACACTCTAGGAAGCAGTCATTGAACAAATAATTATAAATGTAATCATGCTGCAGAGAGGAAAATGGTTCATGTTAGGGACACGTACAAGAGTCAAGCAGCCATGCTCACCTTTGGTGGTCTTTCTTTTAAGGCCTCATGGGTGAAACCGCATGAAACCTATATTGGTCTAAAGCATGAAATGAAGTCTGGTCTTGTACTTACACAGATCACCAGCAGACGGTACCATTTAATAAGAGGTTCTGAAACCAGCAACATAGCCCAACCAATTTCCAAACTTATACACTTTTCCACCTCTCCATGTTTTCATTCTTCACTGTCATTAAGGCAGTGAAATCTCTGGTTCAGATGCTATCTGGGAGATATTTTCCTCAGCTACAAACCCATCCATGGAATGGAATAGGTTGTGAAAAATGTGGCCAAGTTTTATTGACAAGAGAGTGGGCAGGACAGAAGACCCAGAGCAGAAAATAAGCCCAAGAGAGTCCCAGAAAGAAAAAGGTGAACACTGTTTGGAGTGAAAGAGGGTACTCCAAGGACACTATTGTCAGCGTTCCTGGATAGGCACGTTTAGACTGATACAGGATTTGCTCTCCAATACCTATCTTCTACATTATCATTGACTGTGCTTCCCAGATGCAAAAAATATATGTAACCTTGGACTTATATCATCTTCTCTTTGAGGGAGAGATACAGTTTGAGAATTGCTCAAACATGAGAAATATGTCCACAGTGAGAAGCATGGAAGTTTGGGAGAAGTTTCTCCTATAAAACAATTTGTTTATTGTTCTCTCTAATCAATTTGGATCAAGTTTTCATCGCAATGGACCCAGGGACTTTGTGGCTTCTGATTCCAAATGTATTTGCTTCCAAATTTTTTGAGACTTCAAACATTGCTGTTGTTCTCGTTAGATGGAATCATTAAGTCTTTCACACTACGTTTCTTACCCCTCAGCCTGCTGACATAACTTACGTGCTTTAATAACTTCTGGGCAACCAGTCAGATTCATTCCTTCACTGTCAGTCAATCAACCATTTAATCATTTTTTTTCTTACATTCAACACATAATTTTAGGCATTAAATATTCATTGTGTTCAGTGCTGTGCAAAAAAATACTTCTTGGGTCCCTAACATGAACCTTGCCAATTTGTAGGCAGATAGGACACATTTGACAGGGAAAATCAGTAACCACAAAAGAGGGCACTAATTATAAAAGTCAACTTAAAAAATGACTGATTTCATGGCTAAGATGACTGAGTATGACTGGTCCAAAAACAAGAGAACTTTTGTGAAATTTAAGCTGATTCTTGAAGGATGGGTGAGAGTCTGTTGGATGAAGAGAAAAGAGAATTTCAGGGAGGGAAAAATTTTTGCATGAAACTTGAGTTTGGCATATCCAGGAAACAGGGATATAAACAAGTATGGTATAGATTACCTGGAATTTGTTAGATGTTTAATGAAAAGATGAAGAAATGTTTGCACATAAACAGAAACTGGAAAGAAATTTGGAAAGGGGAATGGTTGGCAGCAAAATTTTAACTGAAGACGATTTCATAAACAACATGATTGATGGGGAGCTATAAGCTGATAAAAATAAGCCTGAAGAGGTCATTTCACATAGGATCAAAACAAACAGTTTTCATCTGCCATCCATTTTCTTTGTGTCAGTTAAGGCCTTTGAGGAAAAAGAATGATCAAGTTATTTATCTAGTGAATCTAAATATTAGGACAATCTGCTAATTAAAGAATGTTAATCAGGCAATTGTGCTTCAAAAACATGTTTTCAATTTTATAGAAGTTACAGGTTAATCAAATAATTTGGAAAATAACAAATTACATAATTTTGCAGACAAATCATATCGTCAGTGTCTCACAGTCATGCTAATGCATCACTTTTACTTCTGAAATTAATTTGTGGAACCATACAAATTTCTTTGCCTTTGACCTTCAACTATGAATCTGAGATTGCTGATAAAATTTGTGCCCTAAACCTTCCTTCATTTTCCTGAACTATCTGTATGATTTAAGCATTTGCATAGCTTTTTAAAGTGGCTTAAGAATCTTAAGCACTCAATTAAAAATCATTATTCCATTAACACTCAGACCTAAACAAGAATTAATGGCTTCATGTATCATAATTAAGGCTTCCAGTTTGGAGCACATAAAAAGCCAAACATTCAGGTAGCCTCTTCTCTATCAAGCTCAGGCATTTGTGTGATTCATTTTTCATCTTCCTCTCAATTCGACTCAAATTTATAGATGCGCTTTCTATTTTTAAGTCTCTATGGAAGTGAAATGCTTTAGTCATAGAATAGAAGTGACATAGAAACATACTAAAATATAGAATGCATTCTTTAACAGAAGCATACGTGTGTTGTGTGAATGCCTGTACCATTTTACAACGCTTTTACAAAAAATGACCATGCATTTAAAAATAGAAAGTTGGTGAATCTTTTATTCTTTCCTAACCTTTACATTTTTCTGCAGCTATTTGATCTCTGTAAGAGAGCTATGGTCATAACTTATTTATTCATAAGTATTATGTTGATTTTCCTCACAAAGGTTTTGTTTACAGAAAGTTTCCTTATATGATATTTTGGAAAACTTGAATACTATGAAAAGAGGAATGCAAACATATGAGTCTGGGAAAATACTAAGCACAAATAAAGATGTGTGAAAAATAAATCAAAGATTTGAAAAATTTAACATAAGCTCAGTTGCATTGAATAAAGTAAAAGAAAAGAATTCCTCCTGTGACTTATTTTAAGGGAAAAAGTCCAGTTTTTGTTGTTGTTTGTTTGTTTGTTTGCTCTGTTGTTAGATCAGGCCCACCTGTTCTATCCAGTTCTTGGTGATAGCTCATGAAAAAGCTCATCCTGATCTCCTTTCCTAAAAATTTTCCTCCAAATGTTTATTGATAATATTAAAGAAATACATCTTTCCCTGAGATAGAAACCTATGGAGATTTTTTTATTTGCAGTTTTAAAAATTATGATCAACTGTCCAATAAAGATTTAGATCTTATTGACAAGGATCCCAGTATTGATTCTTCTACTCAAAAATCCATCTTCCAAATTACCTGAAATATAAACTCAATTACAGAAAAATTGGTAGAGTTGGCCTTCTGTATCTGGAACTGCAGATTCAAATAACCCTGCTTCAAAAAGTACTTGGAAAAATTTGCATGTACAATGAACATGTACAGACTTTTTTTTTGTCATTTTCCCTAATCAACATAATATAACAACTGTTTAGATAGCATTTTCATTGTGTTAAGTAGTATTAGTAATCTATAGAGGATTTAAAGTATATAGGGGAATAAAATTAACTGTATAGGTTATACAAAAATACTACACCATTTATAAAAGGGACTTAAACATTTGCGGATTTGACATCTACAGGAGAGTTCTGGCATCTATCCCCCATTGATACAGACAGATGACTGCACTAGAATCATTTGATTGTAAAATATGATAAACAAGATTTTTAAAAATCTACCTGTTTCTTCATACATCTTCCTTCAGAAATTTCTAAATGTTTGTGTTAGACTTTTATTCTGAGAGCCATCCCTAACTACTGTTTACTGACGAATTCTTTAATAAAATCTGGGTTAGAATAAAGTTAGAGGTGAGAACTGGATCAAAAACCTGGAGAATAGGCTTATTTTTATAATATACTTATCAATCTTTTTTTCATATTTCTTTTGTTCCAAGAACAATTGTTAAATTTTTCTGAATAAGCTGAATGAAAACTGGGTGGAGCAGAAACCTTCTGACCACATAAAAGCTAAACCTAACTGGTTGGTCCTCTTCAGTGGCCCAAGCAACTTTCTCCTTTTTTCCTGTCCCCACACTAGCCCATGGTTTTGACCAGTATCATGCATAGCAATTCTCCTTCAGTTTTCTAAACTTTCCTTCCTCTTACCTTGCCTTACTCAGGAACTCCCAGACATCCATCCAGTTGACCACAGCAGGTCCTACTGTATTGTCCAGTTTACTTTTCTTAATGCTCTAACATTATGAAATCTGTTTTCATAGCTCTCCCTCCATGTCCTTGCTCCTGTTGTTTATTGTAGTGTAAACTTTAAGAGTATGAAAGATCTGTGTTTGAATTCCTTTTCTTTCACATGAAAAATTGACTTCTCTGAGCCTCTGCTACTTATCAGTACAATTGGAGAAAACTATTCATACAAAAAATAATTTTGTGAGGATTCATAGAGATCATGTGTATAAAATCCTCAAGACATTGCTTGGGGAAAAAAATGAATGTTTCATGAGTGGTGACTGCCACATGACCATCTTCCCTCCTTCTGTTCCAGCTCACTTTAAAAATCCTACTCATCTTTCAAACCAAGTTCATTTCCCACATTCTCTGTGACCCTTTACATGATTAGTTATTAGTGCGTTCATTTGGCTTGTACATTGTCTCTTCCTGTGTGTTTTATCATCCTTCCAGCTAACTCACCAAAAGGAGTGTGGCCTGTCCTTTCACACCATGTCTTGCACATTTTGTGTTGATTAATAGATTAAAGTGATACTTGTCATAACAGTTTATTGAGGTTGTCCAAGCAGAGAATATAGATGACAGCAGGCTGCCCAGACAGCTGTTACAGGATGAGCTTAAGTGCAGTGACCACAAGAGGTTTATACAAACTCCCTGAGAAAATGGAATATGGCCACCGAATGCTGGGAACTCACTGCGTCTGGGAGATTTCAGTAGGAGGCCATGAGCACAAGTGGGGTAGTTCATTTTCAACAAAGACTGTGGGTGGATTATGAGGTTTAAGAGTAGAACTGTAGGTGGAAATAAACCTTGCAAACGGCAAACAGCTGCTGCAAAGAAAGGCAGCATCTCTATGAGAACTTACTATGGGAAGAGATGTGCTGCTCTCCAGCCAGTCATTAGCCCCACATTTACATCCAGAAGAGTTATGGCATCAGTAATGTGTCCCCCACAAGGAGCAGAGGATAGTGTTCAGTGATAGCCTATGTGACCATCAGAAGGGAAAGAAATTAAGTTCTTTCAGATCATTATTAGAAATGGTACAATCTCAAGGATGTTTTTTTTTTTCCTCTCCCTCTGTGTATGTGTGTATGTGTGTGTATGTTATTTTTAATTAAAACATAATTACATTTACTTTTAAGTTTGTGTTAAATTTTCTGAGAATTCACATTGTTCCTCCTGATTATGAGGGAATTTCTTTTGCATCTTTCCTCTTTTCTATTGCAGAATGAATAGATGTGACTACTTATTTAGAAACTACTTTGTATGGTATAAACCACCTTAGTGGTTGGATCCAGAGGGAACTGGGTTCAGATCACAGACTTGCTTTGGACTGCATATTCCCTGATAAGTAGTTTGCCTTGATCTCTCACTTTCCAATTCTCTTAAGCTAATAGACAATGTGACCCTCTGAGAAGGAGCTACTGTACAAGGCATTTCTCAAATCTGTCCCATCAGTAATACTGATAAAGAGGCTGACACGTGTAATTCACTGTAATCATCTTAGAAACCACAGTTTTCTTATTAAAAATAAGCAGGTTTGGGGATCACATGCATTATTTGCTAAATTGACATCTCAATGTACATGAAATATGTGAGTGGAACATCAGGTAGATGGAAATTAAATTAAAGAATAAATCTGTTTTAAAGTTTGGTTTCATGAGAGTATGGCCAGAAGGCAAATAAGCTGCTTTCTCTCTTAGGATTAGATGAGAATAAGCCAATTGATGGAATCAGGTTTTAATTACCTAATGAGTGAAGACTACTGGGAGAATTATTTGGTCAAGACTGATAAATAGAGCTGAAATGAGCCCAGAAAAAGAGAAAAATAAAAAGTGAAAGACTGATCTAAAGGACCAAGAAGGTCTCCAAAGGATTTTGCCCATGGATTGTGATTTTATAGATCGTAGATTATTTCTGTGAGAGGATATCTGATAATTAAGAATCAATGAACCTTGGAATAATTATTGATGTTGAGTTGTCTGATATCACTTCAAAAATATGTTATTATTAGAAATCTTTGGTTCTTCGGTTGCAAGTAACATAAATCATATTTTTTTGTTTGTCTTAATAGACAAAAGGGGAATATATTGCAAGCATGTAGGTTTGTCTTACAGAACCTCAGCACAAGAATACTGCCTGACTCCTGAGCCCAAGAGAAGAAAAGAGTGTCCTCCTCTCTTTGTCTCCCCCTCCCTCTCTTTATCCCTCCTCTTTCCTTATTTCTCTAGGTCATAATCATCCTTTCATCCTTGATTTTGGTAGATCATCTTTCTCAGTTACAGTCAGCCCTTCCTATCCATGAATCTCACATCTGCTGATTCAACCAACCACACATGAAAAATATTCAGGAAAAAATGTCATTATCCCCTAAACAAATAGGATAACAACTATTCACATGACATTTACATTGTATTAGGTATTACATGCAATCTAGAGATGACTTAAGGTCTACTGGAGGATGTGGGAAGTTGTATGCAAATATAACACCATTTTTTACAAGAGATTTGAGCATCTTCAGGTTTTAGTCTTTGTGAGGGATCTTATAACCAGTTCCCCTTAGATACTTGTGGATGACTTCAGGTTTTGTATCTTCTGTTTCCGAGAGATGAGCCCTTCCTGTACTTGGAATCTTCTGGTCTCCATTCCAAACTCTCAGAGAAGAAACTCCAGCTTGCCAAAATTTTTTACAGCAGATACAGAACAACTTCTTTTTGAAAACAAAACAATCATGGAATAAACGCTCATGATACTGGCAAAGAACTATTTATTTCCAGGTATATTATTCAATGTTCCATATCCAGTACTAACATAATCATTGTGAAAAGAAGCTTTCCATGGACAATGTATCTTTTATTGAATATGATATAGCAGATACTTATGGCAACTGAGTCACCATGTTAATGTCTTCTTTATATATTTGCTTATATATCTTTATGTATCTTCTCCTCAGGGGATTAATATCCAGAATGTACAAAGAATTAAAAACAACATCAAAGGAACAATTAACACATGGGCAAAAGAACTAAAGAGACACTTTTCAAAAGAAATACAAATGGCCAATAAATATGTGGAAAACTATACGACATCCTTAGCAATCAGAGAAATGCAAAATCAAAACTACATTGAGATTGTGTCTCATTGCAGTCAGAATGGTAATCATCACGAATACCAATAATAATAAATGTTGACAAGGACGCAGCAGAAAAGGCACACTCATCCATTGTTAGTGGGACTGCAGATTAGTACAAACACTCTGGAAAGCAGTATGGAGATTCCTTATAAAAACTAGGAATGGAACAACCATGTGGCCCAACTATCCCACGCCTTGGGATATATTCAAAAGATCTAATATAAGCCTACTACAGAGATGCAACCACATCAATATTTATAGCAGCACAATTCACAGTGGCCAAGCTATGGAACCAGCCTAGGTGCCCATCAACAAATGAATGGGTAAAGAAAATGAGGATAAAGGAAATTAATGGCATTTGTTGGTAAATGGATGGAACTCGAGAATATCATGCTAAGGCAAAAATGTCATACCCAGAACGTCAAAGGTTGAATATTTGCTTGCATATGTGGAAGCTAGAGCAAACTAAGGGGTGTGGGGAGTAAAGGGTGACAGTGGAGAGAGGGAATTCCATAAAAATAGAAGAAAGCTCAGTGAATTAGAGGAAGAGGACTGAGGGGGAAGAAGGAGGGACAAGGGACAGGAAAAGGTAGGGATAGTGGAATGAATCTGGTCAAACTTTTCTGTGGGCATATATGAATATACCACAGTGAGTTTCACCTTCTTGTATATCCATAATATACTAATTTAAAAAAAACAACACACAAATAGAAGAAAGTTCTCCAGAGCAGAGGAAAGAGAAAAGGGGAGGAAGGAGGGAAGGAAAAGGGGAAGTACTAGGGACTGAATTGGAACCAAGTCTATTCTAAATTGTATAATTGTGTCAAAGTGAACCCTAATATTATGTATAAACGATGATGAATTATTTTTTAAAAATCCATTTTCAAAGATTTTAGACATAAACATATGGATATAAGAGATCGAATTAACTTTCCAAACTTTGGTAGAGTGATTTGGTGAGACTAGAGGCAGGAGAAACTTAGTAAGAAGAATTAGATGATTCCATTTTAAAGAAAATAAAGATCTGCAAACTCCTTGATGGAAACTTTGGCTTTGAAATGATAGGTAAGATCTACAACCCTTCAATTAGTAGGAAGAAATGCCTCCGGAAAGATCTGTGCCTGGAGACATACTATAATCCTTATTTTATGTAAGTTGCCTTAATAATAATATTTAACAAACAAGAAGCTACTCATTGTTCTAAAGCTCCCTTGACCTAGCAATCTTGTTGACATACTATGGTGCAAAAATAGAATTTTCTTTGCCATTTTTCACTGGGATAGATTGTGGCATTATTCATACTATTGTCTAATTCTAGTTTTTCACCTAACCTTTGACACACTTAATCTGTATTCTTTAAGGAATTCTTTTCTTTTTTAATTGATAGATAATCTGTACTCCTTAATAAATGGTTGTTAAGAAAGATAGTTTTGTGATCTGTAATTTTTGATCATTCTCTACAGAGATATCTGGTTGAAATCTTTCTCATGTAATATTACTTGAGTACCATTGGATTTTTT
This sequence comes from Geosciurus inauris, assembly GCA_004024805.1. Taxonomy (NCBI): domain Eukaryota; kingdom Metazoa; phylum Chordata; class Mammalia; order Rodentia; family Sciuridae; genus Geosciurus; species Geosciurus inauris. Next base: position 27,013 of record PVHX01002636.1, on the reverse strand, counting down.
ATCCTTACTAATATTTATAGATGAAAAACTACTCAGAGATTATGCACTCAAGGGAACTCAGCAAGGGAAAGACCAGACTACATTAGATCTCTGCAGTGGTGACTCCATATAGCAATTTAACAGACTAACAAAACCAAAAAGATGTACTTACTTTCAGACAAGTAATTAGTATCAGAATTAAGAATCGACTTGTAGTTTAATCTGGTTATGCAATACAATTCCATAAGGACTATGATGTCTTTACAGTCTTAAAGAAGCAGCAAAATATATTAAAACCTTGAGTGGGAGGCAGGAATTTTATTCAAAAATAAAATATAAATTAAAAAAAAGGAATCTTAGGACTCAAGAAAAGTTTCTCCATAAACATTAGCCATTTTAAAAGTTTTATCACAGCAGTTTGTAGCCACAAAGATTTCTGCCTAAAGGTAAAGGCAGGTTAACCAACAGTTCAGCCAATCACTCAGATTAAAAGAGAAAGGAATAAATTACAGGCTTCATAAATGCTTCCAGTATGTCAAGGTCAGATAAGGACAAGGGTCTGAGTGGAAATGATTTGAGAAGCCAGTGAATAGTTATGATACTGTGATTAGAGTACAAACGAGGCCACCCACTGTATTCTGGAAGTGACAGATCCTGTTCTGATTACGCTGCAGTGTCCCTGGGTGCAGTGAATAAATCTCCTGCCACCAGTGTGAAATCCAACCTGAAAAGCCACAACGGCACCACTCCCTGTCCTGGTGTGGGTGGCATTTACCCATGTTTGTGTTTGCAGTCATACAAGTGATAACATAGTGGGGTGACCTTAATTCTCTTCTAATGACCTTGTCAGTGGTTGGGAGATGCTTCTGATTTGCCCTGCTGAAGCTCATTTTCCTCTCTGGCCACCAAGAATGTGAACCTGTCTAGAATTCTCCATGCTCCCCTGCTGCCAAGCTACTTCTGTATTCCTTCATTCCATCCTGCTCCCCAGGTATCTGCTAATGGCTTATCTTCCTGCAGAAGGCCCCCAGTGATTCCCTGGTTTAAAATAGCTACCCTCTACATCCCTCCTCATTCTCTGAACCTCTCTCCTGCTTTAGTTTTCTTCTGAGCACCCATGCCTGAGTCTTGTATTTATTTATTAGCTTTTTATCTCTTTCACTAGAGTAAAAGCTATCCAAGGGCAAGCACCTGCATGTCTCATCCACCTCTTTATTTCTAGAACTTTAAACTGAATCTAGCACACAATAAATATTTTCCAAATGAATGAGTGATACTTGTGGGGTTTTTTGCAAAATATATGAAATATTTAATAAATTTTTAAACATTTAATACAACATTTAAATTATCTCCAGGCACTTTAAAGTCAGGTAAAAGCCCTCTGCAAAATGCTAGAATGAAAAACGCACAGTATATTCAACATAAGGACTATGGTGTTATATTGAGCCTGCTATTAAGAGTTCTGCAAGAATGAGTTACAACATTTTCATAAAATATTGTGGGCTGGGTAAGTGAAGACAAGTATGAAAAACTTAAAGAACAGAATAAAAGGCAGAACATAGCGCTGCAGATCTCAGTTACACACACACACAGAAATTTTTTTTAAGCCTTGATGGAAATTACTCTAGAAAAAGAAATGAGAAAAGCTAGAGTAGCAAATGGGACTTTCTGGCCAATCCTGTTCTAACAATAGAAGTTCATTGTTATCATTCCATGTGATCAAGACCTGTTCCAAATGGCTGACCCCCCTAAAGGAGCCTTCCTTATCAGTGCCAACCACTTTGATTTGACTCATGATTGAGTGTGTAGACATATTGAATGGAAGCAAAAGAATTTTAGGGAAAAAAATTCTCGAAGTCAAACTTCTTAACCTTTGGTTTAGAAGCAGCTTCATACATAAAGTGGCTTTTCATGCTGAGTTTCTCATGTCTCCCAGTTTCCATTTTCTAAAAGGATTTTTATTTTTTACTTTATAATTCATTTCAGTTCCCCCTTCTCATCATCTTCTTCCCTCTCCTCTGCCTCCCCTTTCCATTTACATCCAGTCAACAGTATAGATTCCCCTAATTTGCCCATTCCAGGATGAGGACAGAGCATCTTTTTATTGAACTTTCTATGTGCTAGTTTTGTGAGGAATCCAGGGAAGGAATCAATGACAAAGCTATAAACAGAATTTATAGCTGATCTGGGTATGTTTGGAGTTTTGTGGGAAAGGGTGGAGGGATTGAGGGATATTTCTAATGGAGTATTTATCTCATCTCTAGGAAAATCACCTGGGATATTTTTATCCCTGATTTATCACCCCTCACTCTGAGCTTAGATTGATTTCATTGGCTAATTTAGTGTGGTCGTCCCAAACAGCCAAGCAGATAGAAGATATGTTACCCCAAAGTTTTAGAATATGCATGAGCATGAGTATCAGGAGGAGGGGCTCACTTTCCTAAAGTCTTGCCCCCCTCCTTAATCTAGTCAACCATTAAACAGATCACTTACCCTGACAGTATCAGTAAATTTTAATGAATTATTCAGAAATTTTCATTTGTTTTCAGGTAAAGTAAGCTCAGTTTCACAGAGGGTACGCCGGCCCCAAGGACTCCCCACAGCACCATATATCAGAATTCTCATAACCAAAAGCTATATATAAATTTCTTCCTCCTGCAGCTCAACACTGTGCTAGATCCTCAAATACTGCATCTACCCAGACATCGTCTTCCCTGAAAGCAGAATGGAATATTGTCTCCAAGAAATGATTTAATACACAATATAAACTACTCTATTTCCAACTCAAATATCATTTTAGTTTTTACTGAAAGGCCTAAGGAAGGAAAGGGAAGTTTCAGCTTCAATGCAAAGAGAAGCCAAGTTTGGAAGCATTTAAGGGTATGACCACAGGGATCAGAAAAGAGTTCTGGTGGAATTCCTCTTTTTGGGGGGCAGGTGTTGGGGATTGAATTCAGGGCACTCAACCACTGAGCCAGATCCCCATCCCTATTTTGTATTGTATTTAGACATAGGGTCTCACTGAATTGCTTGGTGCCTTGCTATTGCTGAGGCTGGCTTTGAACTCATGATCCTCCTGTCTCAGCCTCCCTAGCTGCAGGGATTATAGATATGTGCCATGGTGCCCAGCTTGGAATTCCTTTACTAGAGAATCTATTTGGCAACTTGGTCTCATATATGTGTCAGCCAGACCTCATGAGGACCCAGGTTGGATAGCCACACCTCCAGAAAATTAAAAAGACTGACCAAGGAAAGAGATGGAGGGAATATATGTTTCTTCTAGGGACAGTAGTTGAATGTCCACTAATTTAGTATCCAAAGCAGCTACATATCTACTGCATATCTACTACAAATAAACAATTAACTCTGCATTTGTTTCCTTTAATCTTTTAGTTTATTTGTTTGTTTAATCACAAAGATGTTTATCCCCAATTACAAGCATATGAGGCATCATATAGTAACAGCCTGGAAGTACTAAACTCTGCTGGAGGTGATAGAAAGGCTTTCTACCCAGACTATATTGACTTGAGGGGTGAGTAGGAGTTCAGTTCAAAAGAGGAAAGGCTATGAGATCCTTAGGGTTCTGGATTCAAGTCAAGGTATACCAGTTTTCTAACCTCAAGCACATTGCTTAACCTTTATAATTTTTTCTCTACCTGTTATGGTATGGATGTGAGATGGCCCCCAAAAGCTCATGTGTGAGACAACGCAAGAAGGTTTAGAGGAGAAAAAATTGGGTTATGAGACTCTTAACCCAATCAGTGAATTAATTCCCCAATGGGATTAACTGGTAACTGAAGGCAGGTAGGGTATGGCTGGAGGAGGTGGGCCATTGGGGGCGTGTCTTTGGGGTATGTATATTATATCTGGCCAGTGGAGAGTCTCTGTTTCTGCTTTCTGATCATCCACCATACTCTTCCACCGGGTTGTTCTGCCTCACCGGAGCCCCAAGGAATAGAGCCTGCTGTCCAGTGACTGATACCTCTGAAACCATGAGTCCCCAAATAAACTTTTCCTCCTCTATAATTGTTCTTGTCAGGTCTTTTAGTCATAGCAGCAAAAAAGCTGACTCAAACATTATCTGTAAAATTGAAGTGATAATATATATCTCTCAGTGTTGTAAAAATTAAGTAATATATAGAGCACCTGCTCCATTAACTGATTGGTTGGTAACAGAAGCTAAATAAATGGTTACTAATTAGCTAAGAGAATTCAGTCAGCATTATTACAAAGGCAGAGATGTGAAGAGCCACGTTCAGGGGAGTCTGCAGAGCTGGATGCAGACAGGATCTGAGAGAGCATTGGGAGATGATGCAGGAGCAGCATCCAGTTGACAAAGAGCAGGGCTTAACAAACGACAGGGAAAAAAATGGAGCTTTATCCTGTAGGGCAGAGAGAACCCATGAAGGATTTGCCAACTAATGACAGCGGGATCATTCTTAGACCCGCATTAAACCTCTTTTGGTAATACACGACATGAGAATTTGTCCAACTATTATTCTTTACTATTTCAGAAGTGTGTTCTCTCCAATTGGTCAAATTAATGATGTTTTGCTTGCAGTATTTATGGCAAAGCATTTGTACATTGATTTCTTTCAAAGTTAGTTTCTTTCTAGCTCTCGATAGTCTCATGATTCTAGGAGATAAAATGTAGTTGATGGGCTTGTGTGTTTTGTTCAAACATGTTTTTAATTTGTGTCCTTGATAAGGTGTATCTGTTTACTAGGACTACTACAACAAATGATCACAAACTGGGTGGCCTCAAATAACTGTAATTTATGATCTCATAGTTCTGGAAGCCAGAAATACGAAATCCCACTAGTATTTAGGGCCCACCAGTATAATTTTATCCTGTGATTCTTCATTATTTTAGCACAAACTCCTATATCCAGATACCAGAGGATATCTTGGACATATCTTTTGGGGGACACTATTAAATCCATATAGAAAAAAGAATTAAACATGATTAAAACCAATTTGAAATGTTTTGATTATCCACCTCTTGCCTGCCTTTGCCCCGTTGAAAAGGTCAGGGGGAAGAGTCTTCCAGAAGTTAGTGTCTGCTGAAACACAGTTGATCTTGATCTTGATCTTGTTTCCTGTGACCATTAGCCCTTGGCATTGGCATGCCCAGTGGGGGCGAAGATCCACTTTACCTGGGGCAGGATGTTGAAGGCCACTTTTATGCAAAATGCATTTAACAGTAGAATGGTGTCCTTTGTTAGTCCTGTGCCAATTTGGTTATCCTTTGCCATAACATTTTTGGAAACCCACTTTTAAAATAAGGCATTTTCTCTCAAAGTGTTTGCTTTCTGCCTGGAAATCTGTACTTCAGTTTCTGGTCCTCAAAATTTCAACTTTGTCCTGTGTAATAAAACCTCATGTGGAAACTAATGATCCTGCATTTCTCCTTTCCTTCCTTTTTGGAGGGTATGCAGTAGGGATATTTTCTTCTTCACACTGGTGGAAGAAGGTGATTGGCAACAACCTTGGGTCATTCAGAATGGCTCATGATTGAAGGATCAGCTGTGATTTTGAAGCTTTAGGACATTGCACATTTGCACCCTCCAAAAAGAAACTATGATGCATGTGGCTGCTGACAGGATCACTCCAATGTTTGTCACCCGCCTACTTCAACCTCCCTCATCATCTGTTCCTCGATTTTCCTCTCCCTTCCGTGAATACCATCTGGCTGCATTATTCAGTTTCACACTCAATTTCCCTGTTTTATTCTGTTATTGAGCTATGTTGTGGGTATAATCTGTATCTTTCTTATAGAATTTAAAACACCCCCCAAACTAGAAACTGCCCTGCCCTTTTTATTAATTTTACTTTCTGTACAATCTGTGGCAACTAATCAGAAATCCAGTATTGAGTTCATTGAAGTTAAAGATCCAAATTAATTTTAAAATTTCTCATAGACCTAGCTTCCCAATAAAGCTCTGAGCTCTTTCTTGTTAGAATGTCATTGACCACAGCCACTAATCAGGAATGGGCCTTCCACTTATTAATTCTACTTGATTATCAAGCAGAAAGAGGAGCAGAGTTGTCCAGGAGAGGAGGAAATAATTGGAAGTAAATAAGTAAACAGTCAAAGTGTTGGAAAAGCTTGAATAAAAGAAAAAACTTAAAAACAGAGTGTGTGAGATTAGAAGAGAAATTCCACAACTCAATGAAGAGAGTCTGCTGTGTCTAACTTATACCTGGCAAAGTGCTAACCTCTTAGGGCTTAAAATTTTCAAGACTTATCTTAACCACAAGGAACTTAAATAACCTAACCTCAGTTTGCAAGCAATTGTATTTTTGATAATGGGATTTCTACACAAAGATCTTATCTGTTCATCTCAGCATGTCAAAAGCTGAAATGATTGTCTTTTACAGAACAGCTCCTTCTGCTGATGTTGTTAAAAGTACTTTGTATTTTCTAAGCCACTATACTTTAAATCTTAGAATTTTCCTGGACTTTGCTCTCTCTCCCTCTGCCAACTTTAGATCTTATCGCTAGACTTTTCTACATATTATCTTGTTTAATTTGTGTGACAGCTCTATGTGATACATACTAATATCCCCAAAGAAGTTGTGACACTTACCCGAAGTATGAATGGTGCTATAAATGTATCACAAGTGCACTTGAGAGAATAAACCCCGGGGGTTGGGGGTACTGCCTGAGGCTGTGCTATCTGCACTCTGCACACTTTCAAATTTTATCATGTCTCTAGTGCATTGTTAGACCTCCGCTGCTCATGGCATTTACCTGAATATCCTTTTCAGTGTAACAATACCCAGTGCTGAAGAGTTGAAGACACAATGCTTTGAAACTCACTATTTTATTGACTATTAACGAGGTCATCATTTATTTTCTTAAACAGTGGCAATGTCCCATAGGAAAAATTTCTCCCTAATTCAGTATTGGGAATAATTGTATTCTGAGCAACCAGCTGAATCTTATTTTATGGATATAGGGAACTATATCCCTGATAGTGTTTCCTTTTTGCCTGTTGGGAAGCTCAGAACTGTGTCTGTGACCTACATTCCACAATTGAACTGATCCTACATGGTGCTCTTTCTCAGATTCCCCAAACCTTTTCTTTTTTTCTATTTTTTTTTTTTTTTGGAAATTGAATGGAAAGCCACACTGTCCCTAAGGGAGTTAGCTTACCAAGTGGCTGCGGAAGGGCCAGGAGCAACTTGGAATTGCAGGAAAGGGAGCATGAGTTGAGCCATAACAGGAAGAGCAGAGGAAGCCAGAAGGAAGATGCTGCCATAGCTGCCTCTTTGGACCACTCCTCTGATGTTTTTTCCTTGGAACCCTTTTCTAGAAAACTGGCATAGGATTGAGCAAGCATGTCTTCCAAGAGGCCTGCTCGGTTTCTTGGTGGCTGATTTTGATGCTGTGGCCAGAGTACTGATATCACATATCAGGTTGCTTCCCTTATTTCCTTCACAGGCTTCTTTTCCCTTCACTCCAGTTGCTTTGGGTTTATATCCCTGAAATAAAATGTTAGCACCTTGATCCATCCTTCAGGCTTTGCTTTCTCGAGAACTTGAGCCAAGACTAATGTAAAATTATTTGTTACAGATAAAAATCAGCCCTTATCCTTTCTGGTTTTTGGTTGGTTGGTTGGTTTTAAAGGTAATGACCGCCTTTTTTTTTTTTTTTTTATTCTTGAACGAGTCTCTATTGCCAAGAGTTAGTATTTGGCAGAAACTTTTCCTTTTGATGTCTTTCTTAATAGGAAACTGAGAGTAAGTGTAATTCCAGTGTTATCCCCCAAACTCCAACATTTTGACCCCTGATTTCTAGTTGGTACTGCAGGATGCCAGAAAGCACAAAAGAGCAACTGACTGTAGCCTGCTGTTAATATAGTTGAAATAACTTGTCAGCCTTCCACTATGAAAGCAGATTTTTTTCTGTTGGCAGAAACTAGAAGAAGTGCCATAAAATCAGAAATAAGCTGTGAAATGCACTTTAAGTTAATATGAAAGTGTGTTGTTCCATTGACCCAGCATTCTGAAGAGCAAGCAGTGTTGTCTGTGGAAGGATAATAAAACTGTGATGAGGATTTCTTTCTGTGAAAAGAAAGGGGGAAGGATGGTTTTGTTTTTTATTATTATTTATTATTTTGTTCCAAAATAAAGGAGACAGATCTGTGACCCAAGTCAGAAATAAATCCTGAGACAAAATGTTAGTGAATTTGATGGTAATTCCCTCTGAGCCACCCTAACAATAAACTAGCTGCAGAGTTTTATGGGTACCATAAGCTTGCTTTTTGCCCCAAATGTGTTTTTCCTTGTAGTTTTTCTAATTATTTGATCTTTTATAGCACGTTAACAAGACAGCCCTTTCATAAGCAAATGTGTGAGTTTGACATGATCGAGGTTTTATTTCCACCTCAGAGGACTCTTTTTGGTCTAAGCAGAATATACTAGTGTGCTGAGTCTTCTTCCCAAGTACTATTTTAATTTTATTGCTTTTTAATATTCAAAAACAAGTCATGGCAGGGGAATAACTATTTGGTTCATTTTAAAGGGAGGCCAGTTTTTCTTATTTCTCATTCACATTTATGAAAACTCAGTCAGAAATAGAAAAAAAAAATCTTAGAGACCAGCCACAGAGCAGCACAGCGGCAAAGCAGGGAGACACCCAGCATGTTTTGTTCAAGTTTCAAAACCTGCAGTAGAAAAAATATTACACAGAAGTCTATTCCAGTGAGCTCCAGATCTTTTGCATGTACCTTGGGATTCAATTTGAGGCTGTCCAAGAGAATTCATTTTGACCCTGGCTCCTAAGTTGCTGAAGAAGGAGAGCTGAGTGTACAGAAAGAAAACGATGTAGCTGAGGACATTTGGAGTAAAGGGAATCAGGGACTACTGTGGGTTCTGAGATTAGAATTTGCTTCAGAGCTGCAACTGAAACCAGTGCTTGTGAGCCTAGCTTTGGAATGAGAGTTCTGGGTATAACACCAGCCAAATCAACCAAGCATCCTGGGGCATGTCACATGGTAAATCTTACTGAGTGTCAATTTCCCCAGCTATTAAAAAATACAAGCCTGCACATTGACCTCAAAGTACTTGGAGATCAATGAGGTAGCTTTAATTTATCCTGATAGATCACCATATCATGGAAGGAATGGGATGTTTTCATCTTGCTTTTTTTTTTTTTTTTTTTGGATGTTTGCAGTGCTAGAGGGAACCCAGGGCCTCATGTAGGCAAGTCAACAATCTACCACTCTACCACTCTACCACTGAGCTACTCCAGGGTGGGAGGGATGATAAGCAGGCCCCTTGCTAGTGAAGATCTGTACCACTCTGCACCCCAACTGTGAGACCTCCAACTACACACCTGCAGAAGATGAGGTGTCTCCTGGTCCCCTTGGCCATGTTAATACCTGAACCTAGAGGTTGGAACCCAGGCAGGGCTGACAGCCAGGGCCCAGGCAAGTCATGGTGTGGTACAGCTACATATTGGGTGGTGGGAGGCAGGCTGCTGGCAGCCTTCCAATAGGCTTCCAAGTACTGGAGATGCTGCCACGCATCTTCCAATTGGTTCTTGTCCAGGATGGGTGCCAAACATTTTGGGAAGGTGTGGGCCAGCTTCTCCAAGTTAGCTATTTTGAACTTGAGTTAAGATTGAGACATTCCTCAGGTTCACACCCAGAACTCTAATTCCAAGGTCAAGCTCATAAGTATTGCTTCCCAAGATTTCAGTTGCAGCTCTGAAGCAAATTCTGAACTCAGAACCAACAGTACTCCCGGTTGCCTTTATTTTAAATGTCCTCAGCCTCATCATTTCCATCCTATATACTCAGCTCTCCTTTATAGCATCTTAGGAGCCAGGGTCAAGGTGAATTCTCTGATCCTATCAAGTACCCCTAGAGCAGTGATCTTGATGTGATAGTGATGGAACTAGCCAAGTCTTGCAGAGCTGTGCCAGGTGGTGGGTGGTGTCAATGTCTATCTAGAGTGACCCACTGAAGGGTCCTGGCCAGCTGGAAGATCACCTTGATCTCACTCTGCCTCTCAGTGGGGGTAATTAACAAAGATTTTAAAAGAGTTAACATTGCTATTGATTCCCTTATATTCCAGGCAATAGTTCATTATTATTGGCACTAGTAAAGCATTATCTGTTTAGGATCTGATTGGTTTCTCAGGGATGATCAAACAGAGCAGTTTTTAATTCTCACTGGAGCCATCTCAGTGTTACTGCTATCATTTAAACAAAACTAAAAGATAGGACACTGACCCCCTGCAGTCTCCTGGTCACCAAAGAATGCCTCCATTTGTACCAGCTCTCCTTCCAGGCAAAGTGTAGTTGATAAGTGATTCCTGAGGCTAAACACAGTTTGGAAATTACTGATCTCAGCCATCTCAGATTTTATATGTAGGATCAATGCCTTCTTTCTTTGAGGATCACTGGTACTACCTCTGTCAAGAGGAAGACAGTCTTTGTCAAAAGACTCAAGCCCCTGGAACATCTCTAGAGTCTGCACAGTGTCTCCATGAACCTGGTCAAGCAGATATTTTCATCATACTTGTCTAGTCTAATATGCCAAGTAGGGGAGAAACTGCTTTCCAACTGCTCCAAGTTATGACACTTTCCCCGCACCTAGTAAAATTGAGTGTTTGGCTTCATAAATTCTGAAGTGTATGCACTCAGTGTTCTGCTATGAGTAGGGATGGGTTTGGGTCCCTCTGTAGCAACCCTGGCCAAGCCTTTCCAACCTGTGAAAACCCCTCCCTTATGGAATAGCTGGCAGTTGCATGCAATAAATTATGAAATGGTTTGCTAATGTAGGTGGTACCACATTACACCTCCTTCCTATATCCCCTTTTAAAGTTATAAAATTTTCTTTGGCCTTCTTCAACTCACAAAAATGTAAGACACATCAGATTCATTAGACATTGCTTTGAAGTAAAGGGTATCAGGCTACCAGGAACCAGGCCTCTAAAAGGAAGCATGAATGAATGTTTTGGTTAGCGGCATCTGGAAATTTAGAAACTATGGCCAAAAAATCTGGAATTATATGCTATCCTTGCCTTATTTTCCATAGCATAAGCCTGGAATGTTGGTATACCTGGGTCTATTTGTAACTATACAGCACTTGGTCATGTTTCCCTTCATTTCTGTTTTTCATGTTTACATTTTGATTTCCATCACTGCAGTTCAGGATCAGAAGGGGAAACAGAAAGCTGAAGAAGCCATAGCTTATTATCAGGGGGTGGTAAGTTGGGCTTTTTTTGATGTTGTGCAGAGACTTAGAGGCCTCCAGCGTAGAACTATATCCTCTCCTACACACCCCCATTCCTTTCTGACTTTGTTTCCTTTCCTAGTATCCATGCTGTCTCATCTCTACAGACTTTACAATCTAGTCTCTTCCATATCCCCCATTAACAGTTCTCTCCATGTTGACAGCCTCCTAATAGTTTGTCTGCTGACATTTTCTCAGCTTTTCTCTCCCTTGTCTCTCTTTGTTTTTACTGCACCCTGATCTCTTCGCATCTCATCTTTGTCTTTATCTCACAGCGATATGTCCATCTGCTTATTCCTTCTCACCTCTTCACTTGTTCCTGTTCTGTTTTCATGCCCTTGAATGAGTGCATTCCCCAAGGTCCTATCCTGTTGTCTCTGTTTTTCCCTCCCTGTAATCTCAACCAATCCCTGTGGCTCTGAAGTATCAGTTCCATTTAAATGACCCTCACCTTCTCCAAATTATTTCTTCACCTCTATCCTCTCTCTTCTGTTTTATTTGAATATTGTACAATAGGAACATCTACTTCAAGGTCTCCCTCATATTTCAAGTTTATTAAGTCCAAAATGGACCTCATTATATTTCCCCTCTGCTGCTCATCCTTCTGAATTTAGATTTCTTTTATTAGACCTACCATCTTCTAAGAAGCCCTGAATCACCCCTGATTGAATCCAGCCTTGTTTTGCATAGTCTGTATGCAATCCAGCACCATCCGAACATGTTTCTCAGTCTCATATACTGATATCCTCCTTCCTCTTCCCCAGGGCCACCCTCTAGTTCAATCTCCCATTCCCTTGCTTGTCTCTCATGTCTTTATTTTCTTCCTTCCAGTCCATTCTGTCCACTATTTTCCACATTAATCTTACTTACGCACTTGTTTCCTTGTGGAGTTCCCTTGCTCTGAAATCTTCAAGAATTCTCATCTCCTAACAAAGTAGAAATTCTTTTACTAGCCTACCTCTCTCCATGGTCTATAGCCAGGCTACACATGTGGTCTTAGACTACCAAGTTTCTGAAGCCACCACACTAGAAAAGCTAGAATGTGACTCATTCTCCACCAACACTCTATTCTCCGCTAACACAAAACTTTTCTCATTTAATTGTCTGCCAGTCCTACCAGAAAGCCCTAGTTCTTCACCTATCCAAATTCAAAAAATAAATTAACAATTTATGATTCTTTTACTCTAGTCATATGCTAAGATATTTGGGAGAGACAAAACAACCTTTTTCAATGAATAGAAAAACACTCTATGGATTTTAGTTACATAGAATTCAAATGAGTTCAACTAGACTAAGAAAAAAAACTTCCATGTTCTATCACATCAGAGGGATTAAGAAAGAAAAATAAAGGGAAAAATGAAGAGCAAGAGGGACATGAAGATGGAAAAGTGTGGGAAAAACAGAATTTAAACATTCATTTGATGCACATGAAATTTCATAGTTAGCCTCTTGCTCTATTAAACAGATGTCTGCTTAACTCTATTTTGTTAAGGATCCTGACATGGAGACTTAAACTAGTTCTAGTGTTTGCACAGTCTCACAAAAAGCTTTCTGTCCTCTTAGTAATGTAAACAGACAAAAATACAGGACTCACATAAGCATATGGGGTGAGCTATCCATTGTTGAATTTGGCACTTGAGGATTCAGATCATGTAAAAAAAGGACAGTGGTTCCTCCCTCACATTAACTAATGCTGCTGTGAATCTAAACTAGGGTCTCTGAAAGTTGGTGTAGTTGTGATTTGAGGCAGATAATTCCTTACTATAGGAGGCGCCCTGTGCATTGTAGGGTGTTCAGCAGTGTCCCCTAAGGGGTAGATGCCAAGCTATGCCAAATGAAAAGCTTTCCAGACATTGTTGAATGTCCCCTGAGAAGCAAAATCTAAATTTAGATAAAGATATATGTAGTTAAAATACATATAAATTCTCCCAAAAGCAGTGAAAATGGCCAAGCTAACACATGTTCCCATGGAATAAAGCAACTGGACTCATTTTTAAAGCCTTCATTCCAAAACTCCTCCTGTTTACATTCCTTTGGTCTAAGCTTCAAATCCGTCTGTATTCTGTAATATTCTGCATAATTCTGTAGCATTCACAATCGTTGACAGCTATGAAACAGATAAGACTCACAGGCACCATTCAAAACCACCTCTTCTAATGAATATACAAATATAGCAGAAAAAAGCCTAACTGTCCAAACTGTGATAACTCTTGATTGGGATCGAGTGAGCAATTTAGTTGTTACCATATCTTCTTTGTGACATATCAGACAAATGCAAAAAAATAAGGCATCCTGCTAATAGATATTACTGCAATCAGTTTTCCTTTGAAGCAATGTCCCACATTGCGAATTCTGATCTGTGTACCAGACGTGCCTGTTCTGTTGTGTTGTCTTTTTGCCTTTGTGCAGACACAATATGAAGCTATTGATGCATTTAATTATTTTTAATGGTAGTAGAATTGTCATGTGTAATACTCTTCTAGGGTTGGACTCAATCTAGAATGTTAAATGAATTTTGAGTAGAGTTAGAGAGAAGCAGCAATTGTTTTGGAACAGGGCATTTCATTGTCTGCTCTTGATATCTACCTGCTGAGTGACAGATTTTAAGTGACTGGAGAATTTCAAGTCCAGTATTATAAAATCCCATTCTTATGGGTCACCAGAACCCCTTGGAGAGGTTACTAGTCTATTTCAGATACAGATAAATACAGCATAAAAATATAGAACATCTATCATTCTGGATACATGTTTATTTTTAAGAAGTGAGTAACCATTTTCCTTAGTGGCAATAGATTGAACACTTTTCCTGCTAGCAAATTTCCAGAATTTGTCTTAAATTGCTTTTCTTGTATGACTTTCCGCCCCCCCCCCAAATAAAAAACAGTCCCTGTCTTGATTAGGCAATAAAATATGTTTTCACTATTCAAATAAAAGATTTGTTACAAATATCCTGTGGCTGGATGGTCAGTAGCTGGGCTAGCTGGGAAGGTAATGCTGTACATGTGGTTCACACAATTACTGTCAGTATTGGATATGTGTCAAATTTATTTAAACTCAGCTCCCTTATTTAGCATGTGTTTATTACAAAGCAAGGCTAATTTATTACTCATGAACTATCATTCTCACTCTTCCTGTTTATTATGCAGCTTCTTATTTGTGTATAAAGTGATGTAGCTTCAAATTTGCAAATCCACACAAAGTGACATTGTGCTATGCAATAGCAGTGTGACCGAGGCATTATTGCATTCTCTACTCTCTGCATTGCTGATTAGTCTACTAGGAACACTGTAAATTTACGGGGTCTGTAAACTCCTAAGTTACGATGGTTCTTTGGATGTTAATTATCTCCATTCATACACTCTGTTTATTATACATTTGATATACAGTACATATGGCTGTCCTTTGTATTCTGAGAGAATGCCACTGATGTCAATTCCTATCTCTGTGGCCACTGGTGCCAAAAAGAACTATATGTGCATAGCAGCCCCTTCCCTTGATACACATAGGGCAGATTTCAGAAATGAGTGATGCTCAACATATCTTACAGCTATAATGTTAGTCTGCATTTTTCCTTTGTCAAAATCACCAAGTTTGTGACATTTTAACATAAATTGTAAGCTAAGGGAAAGGAACCCCAAAGCTTTCCCCCTCCAAATTCCCTTATGCATTTTAGAAAAAGAAGGCATCCTTATACATCCTAAGGTCGATGCCAACTCTTCTTCTGACCCTCTGTTCATTAGAAAAAAATCAATGAGTATCTGTTTATCTTAAACTGAGGGTTCAGGATAGCAGTTTTTATTCTTGAATATAAAAACCTTCTTTGACTCAGGTAATTGATACATTAGAGTGATGACTTCCTTCTTTCTTCTTCCTCTTTTTCTTGTGTGACAGATAACCCAAAAGGTAGAATAAGGTCACCTGCATTTTCCTTTCTGGGTTGACACCTCAGCTCTTGAGTCACATTAGGCAAATTATGATGAGCAGATTTTAAATAAATAATTCATTTTTAAATTGACAGATAAAAAGTGGATATATTATGATGTCCAAGATGATGTCTTGAAATATGTATACAGTGTGGAATGGCTAAATCGAGCTAATTCACACATGGATTACCTCTTTATGTCCACTTCTGATTGCTTCACCTGAAGAGGTTTGTGAAAAGCATGAAGAGTTTGAAGCCGAGAAGCAAAAATATAAAGGACAGAAAGTGACATATTAGATGGATTCACTTTAGTACTCGTTTATTACACTGAGCAGTGTTATGCAGGTAACCTCCTTTGTTTCATATCAAAACTCCCAACAAACACGTAAATTAGGCAACATTACTCCCATTTCACAAGAGTAGGAATTTGAAGTTCATTGAGTTTGACAAGCCCATGGGAGAAGACTTCACACAGTTTTAACTAGCAGAGATGAAATCCAAATGGAAGTTGGATGTCTACCTGACTCCAAAGGTTTTACTTTTTCTCTAATACTGGAGTACAGAAATATGAATGGTGACATAAGGATGACCTTTTGATATAACGTGGGTTATTTTGTAAAATCTATGATGATATTTCCTACATTTCTGGGAATCAAAGAGATCTACAAAGAATGAGCTCTCCAGGTAGCATGTAAAACTTGAGTTGATTATAAAAGTAATTTATTGATAAAACTTATATGTGTAAACAGCTTTCCTTGAAAGGGCCACGTCAGCTCCCTTTTTAAGTTCCAGCAGATTAGATTGCACATTAGACCTTAAAGTTTGTGGTAAATCTTCTTTTGCCAGTATTTAGGGCACAAATAAAAGTGTTAGCTAGCAATTGCTATGCAAAATAATACCCCCAAACTGGTGACATAAAACAAAAACTGTGTATTATGCTCATGATTCTCTTTGGAATTCTGGCAGAGTGGTTTTGACTTGACTTCCTGATGGCTGGGGCCTTGGGTAGGGTGACTTTGGATGTGAAAATGATTAGAATAGAACATTGAGTCTTCTTTCTGGTTATTGGCTGTGTTCCTTTGCTTCTCCATGCACCATCTTTGGGGATTGAAATGAGTGAGATGATGTCTTTACCCACGAGTTTAACCTTTCAGCTGACATGACTGGACCAGCAGAGAGCTGGCCATTTCCCTCTGGCACTATCTTCCTCTTGCTCTTTACGTAGCCTCTTCATGTGAGTGTCTTGGGCTTCTTCACATCTTGCAGGATAGCTGGACTTCTTATATGGCAACCACCTCCCTGAAAGCATGCAATAGAGCAGAGGAGGCTATGATGATTTCCACAACCTAATCTCTGTAGTTACATGATGTCTTTTCCACTTCAGTCTTTGGTTCTCACAGTTGAGCCAGGTGCAGTGTGGAAGGGGATTGGACAGGGCGTCACCCCCAGAATCCACAGCTTTTTGCAGGCCACTTCTGGAAACTACCTTCAACAAGCTCCTGCAGTCTTAGAGTTGAAAGGCATGTAAGCAGCTGGCTAAATATGCTCCACACATAAACCATTCATCTATTCAAAAGAAGAAGAAGAAGAAGGTGCTAGAAATAGAAAAATAGTCTTCAGCCACCAAGGACAGTTTGGTATGGAAATTAAAGGGAATATACCCCCATGGTATTCTAACATCTCTCCAGGCAGGGGAAACATCAGGAATCTCAAGTGAATTACATATTAATAATCTGTATTTTCCCAAATATAAAGGTAAAAATTGCTGAGGGCTGTAACTTGTAGCTTTCAATTTGCATCTTCATTGCACCAGGGAAGGCTGCTATGTGACACATATGTTCGACTATTCTAGCTGAAAATGAAGTAGTATGGGTTTAATTCTATTGGCAAGAGACCAACTTTTTATAATTTTAGCCTCATGAATTGTTATGGGCCATAATTCAAATTTAATGATCTGACTCATTGAAATGATAAGATCCCAGCTTTGGGCAGGAATAGTGTTGCTTGTCCTAAGAAAATCAATTATTTGACATGCCAGATGCCTTCCCACCTTCCTGTGCACCTTTACATAGAAGCCAGACCCTGTCATCCAGCCCTTATCAGAGCAAATGTTGGAGTCCCCTGAGCTTATGTGAACACTCACGGTTCTGTGTTTGAATCTAGTGAGCCCGTCACTAATGACGCTGTACAGTGTCAAGAATTCACTGTTGACAAAGACCATATGTTCTCGCAGCAGCTTCCTGTGTAATGCTCTGTTTACTATATATTCAGCTGAGGATTTGAGCAGCTTTACCTGGAGCAAAATATTCTATCCACAGGCTGTTCTACGTGACATGCTATATGCAATAGATAAATGTTTCTAAAATATGTGAAGAGCGCGTTCTCTAAGGCAGCCTTGAATGAAGTCACTTGGCTGCTGAGACGTACAATCTTAGCCCATCTGTGGGGACTGAGAGAGGATTATGTTGAATCTCTTATCAACAAAACACATTAAAAAATCAAGACTAATTTGAAAACATATCCAAGTTTCTTCTGTTAACAGATAAAGACTGTGAATAATGACTTTATTATTTTCTTCAGGAAGGTCATCATTTCCTTCCCCAGTCACATCTCATTGTTGATCCTCTTGAGGTCAAATTGGTAATAGTATTTATTTCAAAAGTAGAGAAGTTAAATCTGAACAATTGCATTGACTAGAACATACTGGAATTACAGGACAGATTCTTGTAGTGATTTCTTCCTTGTCCTACTATTTTGACTGTTCTAGATCAAAGCCATGCAAAGTTTATGGTTTAGAGGTCAAGAGAACTCATCTTGAAAACAGTTCATCAGGAGGGAATCCCAGACCCATTACGTAGTAAACTATGACTTTGGCAACCTATTGTTTTTTCTTTCTAAATTTGTTCTTTTTAGGTGTATATGACAGTAAAGAATATTTTGACATATTTATACAAACATGGAGTACATCTTATTCTAATTAGGATCCCAGTTTTGTGGTTGTACATAATGTAGAGATTCACTGTGGTGTTTGTATATGTACATAGGAAAGTTATGTCAGAATCATTCCACTATCTTTCCTATTTCTGTCCCCCTCCCTTCCCTACATTCCCCTTTGTCTAATCTATAGAACTTCTCTTCTTCCCTTCCCCACCCCTTGTTGTGTGTTAGCGTTTACATATCAGAAAGAACATTTGACTTTGGGTTTTTTGGGATTGGCTTATTTCACTTAGCATAATAATATACAGGTCCATCCATTTACTGGTAAAGGTCGTAAAGCCATGCTTTTTTATGACTGAATAATATTCCATTGAGTATATATCCAATATTTTCTTTATCCATTCATTTGTTGAAGGGCACCTAGGTTGGTTCCATAGCTTAGCTATTGTGAATTGTGCTGCTATAAACATTAGTGTAGCTGCATCACTGTAGCATGCTGATTTTAAGTCCTCTGAGTATATACCATGGAGTGGGATAACTGGGTCAAATGGTGGTTCCATTCCAAGTTTTCTAAGGAATCTCCATACTGCTTTCCAGAGTAGTTGCACCAGTTTGCAGTCCTACCAGCAATGTGTGACTGTACCCTTTTCCCCACATCATCGCCAACATTTATTGTTACTTGTATTCTTGATTGTTTTGGCAAGCTTTTTAACTTCCCTTTACCTTGGTTTCTTTCTTTGCAAAAATGAGGGGTAGCCATAATGGTTAAATAGTGTGATTCAAAAATTTAACACAATCCATCCCTGTTATATCAGTACTGAATAAATATGACCTTTTATTAAAATGATTGGAATATGTTTTTCTTATTTCTGAATGAACTCTGAGTGTTATTACTCAAACTAATTTCACCCATGGAGGTATCTACCAGTTAGACTCAACTAGAAACTGAGGGGATGAAAGTCAGAATCCAGGTGTATAATAAAATGAGTCATGTTTTAATATTTTCAAATGATATAGCTATGATTTATTTTATGTCATAAAATAGTATGGACAATTAGTTGAATTTGGCTCCTTCATTCATTTCCTGCACAGATTCTTATAATTAATGGTCTGACTTACAAATACAGTAATACAAATTCCACTGGTGGCCAGTTCAGTTTCTTCCCCACTGCAGAGTAAATTGAAATAAATTGGATAATGAGGGTATAGGTAGGGAGCTACCTGTTTACCTTAATTCTATGTTCTGAACAATTAAATTCCATTGTAGAATGAAATGTTCTTTCATCATTTTCTTGAAAGAACAGTGTGGGAATGAATGTATCTATTTATTTATCTCAGCTACAGCCCAGATTTTAGGGTTTCTTTGGTTTATTTGCATAAAAATGTATATAAGATGCTCTTCTTCTTACATGGATTGTGGAGTTATTCATGTTTAAAGGTAGCTTTTTTTTTCAGTCACTGCAAGATGATACGGTATTCACACAAATGCTCTAAGGTGAGGCTGGGTGCTTTGAACAGTGTAGTTATGAGCTCATAAAACAATGGTGTAGATTCCGATACTCTTAGCCACAGTAATAATAGGAATACTAGGACAGTAACTGGAAAATATGGGAAAAGATTGTCAAACCTTCATTTCCTTCAAACTGACAAGGTGTGTTAGTCAGCTCTTGTATTGCTATGACAAATACCTGAGAGAAATGACTTAGAGGAGGAAAGATTTATGTAGGACCATTATTTCTTGGGTTTCAGTCCATGATCAGCTGCTCCGTTGCCTTGGTCCTGAAGTGAGACAGAACACCATGTAGAAGGGTGCGGTGGGGGAAAGCCGTCAGCTCAGGGCAGCCAGGACACAGAGAGGGAGAAAGGAGGGAGAGAGTGGCCAGGGACAGGATATAGTCTCCAAGAGCAGTCCCACAGTGACCTGCTTCCTGCCAGTATGCCTCACCTTCAGTTTTCGCCTCCTCCCTATAATCAATGGATGAGTCTATTGATGAAATGAGAGCCCTCATCATCCGATCACTTCCTCAAAAGCCCCGCCTCTGAACACTGCTGCACTGGTAACCGAGACTTCAAAACATGATTCTTTGAGGGACACTTGCTATCCAAACACAATAACTTAGAGTGGCCCAAAACAATACTTTTACTCCCTTTACTCAACCAAGCCAGTGGTTGCTCATTTTCTGGAGCCTGGTTCTGAGGCATCACCATAGTCCAGAGAAAGATGCTCTTAAATCATGATGAGATAGACAGATGATAAGCAAAATAGAGATTCATTTTGCCTCCAGCTGTTTCAGAAAGAATTTTCTTCATTGAGATCTCGTAAGAAAGGGCATTCTGTTTGATCTCTGTGTATTGGTGTGTGTATACACGTGTGTATGTGTTTACACATAGATGGATAGATAGATATTTGAATTACAAGAACCAGGACATGTTTCTACCTTATCTTGAGTTTTACCTTTTCAGCTAAGGAAGCTTTTGTGAGGAAGGAACACTGTGTTCTGTTGAGTGTACTTGTCATTGAAAATCTCCTCACCTCTGGATACTTCAAAAAGTCACGTCAAATCCTCACTGTCTACAAGGGTTTTGCTTTTGTGACTCAGACCTGGTCCTTTCAGTACTTGGCTTTCAGGTCAAAAGCTGAAAAGTCAGCCTCTCCAGAAGTCTTATTAGCACTTGAACTTCAGGAGATTTATGACCACTATGCTTGATTTTTAAAGCAGTTCTGTCCAAGTACAGATCATTTATTCTGTGGACAGTGATATTTATCTTCTACCTTTTCCATACATTTTATGCCTAAAATATACAACAGTGCTATTCTTTTTTTTTTCTGTTGTTCATATTTATTTGAGAATGTTAATGCCAACATCCTCAAGTAGAGACTATCATCAATTTAAAAAGTTTAATGTGAATTTCTAAAAATAATTTCTCTAATCAACATTTTACAGGAAATGAGAGAATGCTGACAATATACCAATTATACTTCTGAGTTTGTGACGTCTGTTTCAAATCTCAGGGTCTGCCATTCATCCTACATTTCTTATGTGTCTGCTATGAAACAGGCAGCAGTTAGAAGTGCAGAAATAACAGGAATTAGACCCTCTTGCCCTACAGGTGTCCAGAATCTATTGCATCACTGACCAATAGGAATATAATGTGAGCTGAATTTGTAATTTTAAAATTTCCATTAGCCACATTCAACTAAGTTGAACAAAAAAGATAGTTGATTTTCATAATATTAATTTATTATTTCAAGTATATTATCATTTTAGTGTGCAAATCAGTTTTTAAAGTATGACTGAAATGGTTTATTTATTTTAATGCTGAGTTTTTAAAAACCAGTGTGTCTGCTATACTTACAGAAGGTTTCAGTTTGGAACAGCCACACCTGAGTTGCTTTATAGTGTCATGTGGCTAGTGGCTCTCATTGGGACAGCATATGTCTGTCCTTGGTAGAAGAAAAGCAACAATCGTAACCAGTATCTCCACCTGACAGATGATGAAACTATGACTTCAAGAGGTTTGAAAATTTGTGTAGGGTCACACAGCTAGTAGTGGAGGCTGCTCTACTCTATAGCTGTCTGACTCCCAATCCACGATTCACTTGCCATGTTATCAACCCATCCAAAATGAGAACGTGATTCAAGAATAGGCAGAAAGGACAAAAAAAGAAATATTAAAAAAAGAGATTTGTAAACATCAGTGCTGCTAGAAGCCAAATATTTAGAAATGCAAATAACCCATAAACATACTTCTGATAACAAGACCTTTGCATAATGAGAACATTTTTATTAACTAGGATATTACTTCATTCAAGGATTTGTTAATGCCTCCTCTAGGATTTTAATTGTCTTGCAAACAGGGCACATAGGTCAGATCAATCTGCTGCTTAATCATAATACTAAAATGAATGCTGATTGCAAGCCTGAATTTTTAAATGGCACTTAGTTTTTTTTTTCCTTTAAGGAAATTTTGTGCAGATAGATTTTCCAAAAGTTGAAAAATGAATAGGCCATTCAAAATGATCAGCATCAATGGCAGCACAGCTGTTCAAGAACATTGGTCTGTATTCACTGAAGTTCCTCTTTTCTGTCTTCTTCACATTGCTAAGAATCTCTATTCCAAACTGATATGGAAATCACCAGAATGCCCTCCTGTGGTGTGTACTAACAATGGAAGTGAAAAAGCAAGATTTCCTTGAGTATAACTTTTTTCCAAGTATTTTTCCACATAGAAATGAATGTTTGTCCCCTCGCCCTTCGAACAGTGTTGTTTATATGTCCTCTTTTTGAATAGCTGTGGTTGAGTAAATATGGTATTATGTCTGGATATTGGGAAATGAGTGGGCCATCTTAAGGTAAGAGAAAAAAATCCTAGATTTGGTTGTCAGCTGTCCATAATTTTAAATTGTGGCTCCACTCTTGCTAGTGTTATGGCCCTGGTCAAGTTATTTAAAATTTCTGATTTGCCATATCATAATCATGGAAATAGAAATAAGAAATCCCACCCGACAGAGCTGATGTGACTTTGGCCCAAATATGTATTATTAATTCTTGTGCTTCTATAACAACTGACCATAACCTTGGTGAGTTAAAGGAACACAAATGTGTTTTCTTATAGTTCAGAAGGTCAGAAGTGGAATATGAGTCCTACTGGGCTCAAGTCAGGGTGTTGAAGGGCAGCTCCTCAGGGAGGTCCTGGGGAGAATTGGTTTCCTGGATCTCAGAGCTTCTGGAGGCCACTTGCATTCCTTGGCTTGAGGCTCCCTCTCTTCACTCCTTCCTCCTGCTCTGTCATTTTGTGACATAGTAGCAGCAGCTCCCTGTGTATGACAGGGAGGGCACTTAATATTGAGCACTGGCTTTCAACCAGAGGTGATTTTGTTCCCCAGGAGATACTTGGCAATGTCTGGAGACATTTGTATTGCTACAACTTGGTGGAATCAGGTTGGCCGAGGCCATGCATATCACTCAACCTCCTACAATGCTCAGAATAGACCCCCACAACCAAGAATCACCTGCCCCCAAATGACAATAATTCCAAGGTAGAGAAACTCTGATCTAGAGGTTAAGGGTACTGACCCCAGAGTCTAACTGCCTGGTCTCAGACTCAGCTCCACCATTCACTAAAGTGTCTATGGCCATGAGCCACCATTTTTCTGGGCCTTGGGTTTTTGTTTTATTTTGCTTTGTTTCGATTTCTTGAAATGTACAAAATGAGAAGAATAATAAGAGTGCCTATCTCAGTGGGTCATCGTAGGGGTTCAGTGAGATGGTATGTGTAGAGCTCTTAGATCAGTGCTTGACACATAGCAGGCCTTTGGTGAACACTAGTTGTCCTTGGTACCATTATTGGCACTCAATAAATAAAAGCAATTGATTCCATGCCTTTCCAGACGCCTATCAAAATATACTGTAAACAAGTAAGTGAAAATTTGTCACTATTTTATGAGTAGAGTACATTTAAATCCAACTGTAAACTATACTATTTTACCACCCCTTGTTTAGAAAATCTGCAGCTTTGCAGAATTCTAAGGCCAGTTAATGAGCTGTCTAACCCCAGCCACATCCATGGTCAAATCTCAGGACACAGAGAAAGGCCTGGAAATAAATAGCTTCATATCCCACAGGATGAATCTCAGGTAATCAGACCTTGGCAACACCATTTAGTTTGATGTGTTTCTGGCCATTGTAATGTTCCCTATGTCTTTGGTGGATACATGTAAATTAAAAGGCTTATCAAATCACTGTTTTGCAAATGGTGTGATTTGTTTACTTTTGAACATGCTAGCATGGTTGAAAATATACATAAAGCTATCTTATAGCCATCCCACATGATAGCACTTTGCTCCATGAAGCTATTGATGATGTGAAATGAGGCTATTTTTAATTGAGATGGGCTGTTAAGTATAAATTTCATACCAGATCTAAAGATTGGGCATGAAAATAGAATGCAAATTATCTCATTAATATTTCTCTGTTGATTACATATGGAAATGCTAATGTTTCAGATATATAGAGTTGAACACAACGTATTATGATTACATTTCACCGACTTAATTTCAGTTTGTTAAAATGAGGCTATTATAAAGCTTAAAACTACATATGTGATTTTCATGATATTTCTTCTAGACAGCACTCTGCTAAACTTTGCTCTAATGTGTCATTCCCAAAGCAGAAACAGTGTGAAGCAGCCTGTCTTCAATGAATGGAGCATGCCAATAGACTCAGAGGAAGTACAAGGGAATTAACGTGCAGATGGGGATCTGAGTCCTAGGCAGTTTACCAAAACATACTCCTTGGATCATCTGCATTAGAGTCACTTGGGGAGCTTGTAAAAATGCAGAGTATTGGGTTCCATTCTAGTTATATCTATTCAGAATTCCTGTGCCTAAAAATCTGGATTTTTAACAAATTTCCTCTTAGTTTTTGTTTGTATTAAATCAGTGACCCACAAACTTACCAAGAATAAAGGAAGGAAAAGGATTGGACAAAACGATACATAGGCATGTGAACCCATGTGAACCTGCCTTATATATGATATTAGTCCCCACTATATACAAGAACTAAAGTGTTGGGCATCGTTGAGATATTTTTGAGGTATAGAGGAACAATATCATTCAGTATTTCAATATTATTTAATTCCATATTGAGTTATAGTACCTGGTAGGTTTTTGGGGAAGACAAGTCATTTATTTAGAATTCAGCCATCTGTCTTTACCACATTGAATTTCTCCTAGACTCATCTGTAAGAAAATATTGGTTCTTTTTTTTTTTTTTTTTTTTTTTGACACCAGGGATTGAACTCAGGACTACTCAACCACTGAGCCACATCCCCAGCCCTATTTTGTGTTTTATTTAGAGACAAGGTCTCACTGAGCTGCCTAGCACCTCACCATTGCTGAGGCTGGCTTTGAACTCGCAATTCTCCAGTCTCAGCCTCACAAAGTGTTGGGATTACAGGCATGTGCCACCGCGCCTGGCTAAAATATCTGTTCTTTGTTAGTGAAAAACACTGGTTGTCAAGTGGAAAGAACAAATTTCTTAGAAGAAGGAACGTGTGTTTGTGTATATGTGTGTATATGTATATGCATCCACAAACACCTATGCATATATATATATATATATGTGTGTGTGTGTGTGTGTGTGTGTTTATGTTGCATTAGGAAAATAAAGCACATGTTAGAAATCCAAAGAAATCATTTGTGTGATAAATAAGTTTGCTTATTACTAAGTTACTATGATTATAGCAGTTTTATGAAATTTTAATTACATTATGCGCCTATTCAAACATTGGTTTTAAGCATTAATCGAATTACTTGAGAAGCATTTCATGGAATGAGAAATAAAAATGAAATGGCTTATTTACTGATCCCAAAACATTAAGATAAAATTCAGTAAGGAAACTCATAAGAAAAAGTGACAGTCCAACCCAGAAATCTTATTCAGTAGGACTCATGGGTGGGTTTGCAGGTGCATAAATCTCATCAGTGACTGAACCACACCATAGTGTTAACATGTGAGATACATGACTTAGAAGTACATTATAGCCTGCTGCTTCTTGCAACGTCATAAGTTTAGAAGCCCGCCTGATGTTTTGTGATTATTAGGTGGGACAAATGCCTCTTAAACTCTGTGTGCTAATCTAGCGCTACTTTGTCAGACCCAGTGATCAATAGAGAGTGGCTGATAAGGAGAGAGTGGAAAGCACTTGCCTTGGTTGGCCAGAGACTGACACTGAATTGATGTGACAGCTCCACATTGTGCTACTGCATATGTTTTCTGTCCCAGTGATTTCTTTCCTGTTATAAATTACATGGGACAGTGACTTTGCTAAAACCTAGGTGTCAAACTGCTGTTACTACTTCACATATGTTTATTTTTAAATTATTCTCAAAAGTATTCTAGATTCACGTTAGCAGCCCTAGTTGAAGTGGGATTTTTGAGGGATAGCCCACTGTTCATTTTATCCAAGAACAACCTTTGATCAAGTAGAGTCAGCTGGATAGTACAAAGCACTTTCGTCACTTTCCAATTCTGTCATTTCATTAGACACATGGAAGAAAATCTCTCGGAATATAACTGGGACACCTCTGAATTACCTCTATATTTGTCTACAGTCAGAAATTATAGACATAAAAATTACACCCAGAGCAGAAGTTTCCACCTACATGTAATACTTTGAATACTTAAGCAGTGTTTATATGACATTATTACATTTTAGTACAATTTTTAAAAGATCAACTGCTAGAAATACATCCAGAATTCAATACTAAACACTTTCCACTGAATCACTTTTCATTTTTAAACACTGAGTTTCCTTGTTTAAAAACAAAATTATGACACCCTCAAGTAGTTTGGCCAAAAAAAACCCTCATGATCTTGATCCTCAAACTGTTGCTTTGGCATGCAAGTTTCTTCTAAATGTTGATATGATTCCATAAATGCCTTTTGAAAAATTAGTAGCAAGTATAGCCAATTTTCCATGATAATAATCAAACAAAACCCTGGAATTCATAAATGATGCCAAATTCATAAATGTTATCATTTTTAAACATATTTAATTCAAGTCCATAAATAATGTACTTAAGCGTTAAAGCTTAAAATATTACTTAGATTGAACTAGTTTTACTTCAGTTTAATGAAAACTCCAATGGTAATTTCAGAACTTGTGAAATCCAGGCAGAAGTTGCATAGCTGGTTGTCTCAGAGGCTTAATGTTCATAGATTCTTTTTTTTTTTTTTTTTTTTTTTTAATTTTAATTTTTATTTATTTTTCTCAAAAGTTGCATTTAAATACATGTTATCAAACATAACAGAAAAAAAACAAATTTTCAGAAGCTGTACACACTATTCACTGAAAATATTTGTTGAGGCAAATAGGAAAAAAAATTATTACAATCATAATTTTTCTAACTTTGCACAAAATT